>JACDJE010000472.1:21619-179379 GCA_016647715.1 Pavo muticus | reverse complement strand
GGGGGGGGGGAGAAGGGATAAGGCACCACCCCTTTTAACTTCATTGAACTTTGTAAATGTTTTCATTGCAGATTACAGCATGATGTCCCAAACCTAGAAGACCATTATCTTTCATTTCAGAAACTCTTAAATGAAATGTTTCAAATGGTTTCTAAATGAAGTGCAGTTTCTGAGCTCAGTGTTTAGTTAATTCACAAACTCTTTTCCTTCTCTGAAGTCTTAAGGCTAGACAAGCTTGTAGAATCCTTAAGAATGGAATCTTCTGTGGTAATTCAGTGAACAACTCAAACATGGTTGTATTTATCAATCTGTACTTTCATTACAGTCTCCTTTCTACTGAGATGGGCACAACATCTGTGTATTGTTCCAAACAACAGTGATCTTATCACTAGAATACCACAGGATATATCTGTTTCATCTCACTGTAATATAATGTACTGTTTCAGTGTAAACTGGAACATGCATACGTATTGGAAGTCACATGGAAATACTTTATGCATGTCACATCATACCTACCTCTATACCCTGGTTCACAGGCCAGGTGTGTAGCATAGCTGCCCTAATGAGTGCAGGCAGAGCAAGCTCTCTGTTTTCACAGCTGCTGTGAGGTACTTCTCATCAGTTACAGCTGATGGCTGACAAGCTCCCTTCCTCTAGGTGTAAAAGTAAGCATCACTAGAAAACATTGTGAAGAACTATTGTGGACATAATAAGGCACTTCTGTTCAAAAGCATGAGGGTATGAGGCAAAACTCAGTGGAAGGAAAGCACGTGATCCTAAGGGATTGCTTTGAAACTTACTGCTTTACAGCTACGTTTGGGTGTGATGGAAGACACAGTAGACTGTGAGGAAAGCAGCTGCTTCTGAAAGGGTCATGCTGAAACTCTGAGCTGTATGATTCCCCTGTATTCAGGGAAACAGACAGAAATCTTTCTTTCCAAAGTTAGAATGAGGTAAGTCTAAAACTTCTAAAGCGAAGGAACAGGATCCCAGAAATATTTGCAATAAATGTGATAAAAATGCTTTGTTACTCAGAGATAATGCAGCAGCATTTTGTATAGTCAGAAGACTTTTTAGGCTTCCTGCCAGTGCTCAGGAACTAAGCAAGATTCCAGGAAAAAAATTCTGCATGGCAGTTTCCAGTTGTCTACCTAGAAAGAAAAATAGAAAACTACAAAAATAGAGAATCTGTAAACTTCAGGATGATGGAGTGTTTGGGGGCTGCTTCTGATTTACTGGTTTTTTCCACTGTTGTTCTAAGTATTTTCTTTCCTTGCCTCTAGTAAAGATAAATTCCGGCAATTCATTCCCTCCCCTACGCCCTCTCCTTCTTTCTTCCCTTTTCTGTCCCCTGTAATAAGGACAGGTAAAGCCATAATTCAAAAGCAGAAAACAGACTCTTGAGACCAAAACGTGAAAGCTGGGCTTTATAAATTATGGAAGAATATTGATGAGACTCCGGTCTCAAGATTTTGGTGGAGTAATTATTGCACAAAGAATCCAAAGGCAAAGAAGAAGGCTGAGGTATCAGCTGGAAAATAGAAAGCTTTAATATTTTGTCTTTTAAAAAGGATTTCTGTGTGTAAGACTTAAGATTTGCTGTGGAATTCTTTCAGAACGAGTATTTAGTTTTAATTAGCAGGGTGGTATCTTGGTTAATGGCATTCTTTGAATTCTTCAGTGGCCATGAAATACTGAGATGTTATTAAAGAAGAATGTAGAGAAGAAGGAGTCATGGGAGAATATGCTTTTCCAGTTTCCCAAATTGAATGTTCCAAGCATACATGTTCATGGTTTTCAACTTTAATATATATTGTTAACTGAAAGAACACAATGAATGCTTATGGAAATGCAGTGGTGCATTCAGGGGTGCAGCACATCTCATCAGGCTGCCCTTGTGCTGTAACCAGCACTGCTGTGGGCAGTGTGACAGCTGTGCAGCTCCCTGCTGGCACTCTCTAGCTGACCTCAGACTGGTTTTTACTGTATTACCTTGGCTGGAACTGCTTCACAGTATTTTGAGTTCATCAAATAAATAACTAGAAGATACTTCTGAGCCAACATAATAATGCTGTACAAGGAGGGGCTATGCTGCATCACCTCCAGTTTTCAACTAACTTGGCTAACTAACACTATTTGTATGAGTCCAGTCTTCTTTTAAAGAAAAGGAATAAAATTTGGTGGGAAGCAGATCTGCTGCTGTATTGTGTAAATATCTTCCATGGGTTTTATGCACGAAATACATGTCTGATGTACGGTCAGCTACACTGACTCAGACTGGGGTTCCATCTGTCTCAGTGTTCTGATGCTACAAGTGATAAGAGAAGAACAGAAAGTCATCAGTCTCCTTCAAGATTCTAAAGATGTCTGCATTTAATATGCAAAATAGTAAAAAAGCCAACAAAACTCAGCCTTCCATAAAACTGAAGTAACCACATACTTAGGTTACTCCCAATTCCTGCTAATGCAAATACCAATCTAATTCAAAGCTACCATCTTCTGGAATTAACAGATGGATTTGATTAAATGAATAGGAAAGCATCTCACGTTACCCCTAACTGTAATAAATTTAGTATTTGCATATGATTTCAATGAAGGTTGTCAAAGGCATGCAAACTAGAAGTTAAGCAATCGAGTTTCTGAGCAGATAGAGATCTTGAAGTGTAAAAGATGATGCAGACTTTGTCCTTGCTGAAATTTATACTTGTTTCTTTTGACCTTTTTTCCCTTGAGCTTTTTGTGATCCCATCAGAAAGCCTTTTCAAACAGTTCATAGAGAGCTGTGAGGACAGCATTCCCTCAGTCCTTGAAAAGAGGAACAAACCTGTATCGCTCGTGAGATCTAGTTCTTATGTTATGTATACAGTCAAAATACACACATTAAACTGAACAAATAGCTCTATAACAACCTAAGTGGTTACATATGGCACTGTAGTCTTAAAAGGGGTCATGTCTACCTCTTTTATTATTTCATTAGATAAATAATATAGTTTATAGTTTATCATTTCAGAGTGGTCCAAAAGAATTAAGTCGCTGTGATTTCCAGTGCGAAATAAGAGCCCAGTTGCTCAAAGCCACACATCTCACACTTACGCGTTTCCCCTCCGGTGCTGTTTCTGTTTTTTTTTGTTGGGAATCTCTGTAAGACATTCATTTTGGAATCTGGCAACTGACTGTTAAAGTTAATTTTAACACTTGAATCCTACTGTGACTTTCTGCTAGGGAAAGCAGCGTGAGCAGAAAAAACAGAGGGAAATGCAGGGGTGAGTTGAACTTGTGTGTCTGAAGGCTTGTTTCTGACTCCCCATCTATGCAGTAAGCCTGACAGGCAGTCTGCTCTCCTACTGTTTCCTTAAACATCTGCAGTTATAAGAGCAGTGAAGTTACAGAACTGAAGTGTAGCCCTCTTTCCATACAGTGTAAAATATTCTCTTACTGTTACATGAGTATCTCCTGTCCTAGAGCACAAAACTGCCCAACACGTTCAGACTTTCAGCAGGTTACTCCCACACACCTGCTAGGAGAGCTTTCCTTCGCTGATGCTGCCTTTTCACTCACCTCTTCACATCTTCCTTTGTTTCTCAGAAGGATTTTGTTGTGTGTTGGACAGAGCCCCTGGTTTAGCAGATCTGCTTCCTGAAAGACTCCAGCACAGTACTTGTACTTCCTTGTCCTGTCGATCTCTCAGGGAACGAGTGCAGAAGCTGTAAACCTCTGTCTGCAGGGTGTTGTGCACGAGCTCTGGCTTCACATCCAATGGTTCTTCAGCCTTTCTTCAGGAGCCTGTGCTTTAGCAATGCTGTGCTCTCACCACAAAACCTCCACAACAGCATTAATTGTTTAGAATTATTTGTAATGTCACCTGAGATAATATCCAGGGAATGCTGAACGAGATGCTAAATGCTCCAGCTCAAGGATAGAAGAACGCTGTGAGAGGCAAATCCAGCACAGGTGTATATGTGTAGGCTAAGTATGAACAGTGGGAAGGAACCGTTGTGGCGTTTGGTTCTCTAGGTTTGACTCAAGGATCAATAACTCTGGTACAGTTTTTCCTCCTGTAAATGCAGCATGCTTGTGTCACTGTGAGGAATTGTTTCATTACTGAGCTCTGCTAGGAGCTCTCCAGTGTCATGCCAGTAAAAATCCGAGAGTGACCCTTGGCTTAGTGGGGTTAATGCTTTCCTGTATACCTTTGCCTTCTGTCTTTAAACTTGATTCAACCTTCGATATTTTAACAGAAGTCTTCTTTTTACGAGAAAAGCATTAAAAATAATCTGTGGGTGTGGTGAGGTATCCAGGGAGAAAGCATGCAGTTTGTAAATCCAGATATGAAACATAGTCTTGAGTTCCTTTTGATTTGAGGAGCTTTGGTAGTTTATAGATTCCATTTAAAGTTGCAGAAGCCAAACTGAACCCAAGTTTACGTAACAGCTGGGCTGGGTTCCTGGGCTGCTTTGTCTTCCATGAGTCAGGTCTGATCTGGAAGCTTGGCTTATCTTGTCATCTAATTGTCTTGTTGATTTTGAGAGCAAGAGTTACTTATCAACAAAATTAAAAATCCATTAAGTGTTGAGAAAGTAATTTCATGCTAACACTGTTTGCTATCGCCCACTTATCCAATAGCAGTTAAAGCCCATTTTTCTTCACTGGAATATGTACTTCAGCTGCTGAGAATCCCCCCCCCCCTTGTATGCAATTCTTTCTTTTGGACTAGTGCAGTAATAATGCTTTGGTATTCAATCCAATTTGTTGTCTGAAGATCTTCTTTTTCCCCTAGGCTGTCAGGAATAATATCTATCTGAATATTGTACTGAAGCAGAGACCTTAATAATTACATCCTACACCCAGTGGAATCAGTAGGACTTGTCCTAAGGACCTCACTGATTGCACAACTGGCCATAGTAACTCGTTCACACCCCTGAAATTTAGCAGCAGTGATCAGAACTGAAGTCTTCACTCTGATAATACAGAATTTTCCTCCAGTCACTCTCACAGCACCTAGGTGGCATGAGACCTGGCTCACAGTGAGCTATTTGTTCAAACTGCTTGGAGTTCAGTGTTGAATCTTTCAAAGCAAAGCCATCTTTCTATGTTTTGGGAAGCAATTCCTGGTTACTTTTATAGTCCAATGTGGTCTAGCTTTACAGCTATATGTGCTGTATGTTGTTTTTTGCTTTTCTTTTAAAGGAGTTCAAGCTGTAGCATCTCCTCTATTATGAGAGAAACTGTGGTCTTATCTTTCGGAAGAGCATCCTTTGTTAATGTCCAGGTCAGCATTTAAAGCATCTGGGGCCATTTCTTTTTGAACTAGTGGATATCAGTTTTCATACATTTATGATACCTTTGAGAGAGTGGTGCTCAGCAGAGCAATTGCACTTCAGAGAGCGATCTCCCTGTGTTCAGTGGGATGTCAGAACAAGAAAGATGAGCGCTATGGTTTGGAACACCATATTGGAAACAAAATCATATTGAAAGATGTATGCTTTTTCTGCAGGTATTTTTTGCAAACAAAAAGCATACTAACAATACCTATATTTTATTGATACCTATTTTGTTTTCTGTATGTTTTTCATGTCAAGTGAGAATGCATAGAATGCAAGGCACACGTTATAGTATCCGCATCAATACTAATGTGACATTATATTCTATGTTACCATGCATGACATTAGAAAAAACATCTGCTTGTCAGCTTCATGCAGGGATTTTGGAGAGGAGGAGACGTAGCTGAATTATGGGAATTTGTTTTCTTGTTTTAGAGGTGTTCCTTATTGCTTTATTATTGTCAAAGTGGCAGTGCTGTTTATGTAGCTTGTATGCCATTGCACCTGAAAGAGTGCCACTGATGAAGGCAAATACAATTGATGTAGACAGTAAATACAGTCTTGTACAGGGCTTTTATTACAGCGTTATAAAATCTGTGAATGCAGTGCATTGTGCTTTTCTCAGAGAGAAAAGCAGAAACGTGGAAAAAACTTGGAGATTTCTGTAATTTGATGGCAAAAGACAAATTAATAGTAAGAAGACGACAAAATTTATCTACAGGGGTAAATGAGTAGGGATGGGCTTTCCAAAGACACTGAGTGGTGTTCAAGACAGCCTTGTGAAGGCATCTTTACTTTTTCCTTACATTGGTGGCAAGGCTCTGTCAGATCTTTGTCAACACGACAGAAGGCACTTTTGCAAGAAAACAGGCTGCTGGATTCTTCAGCTTTCACCTTTGTGTAAAACCGTGATGTGGTTCCTGACACTTTGCTGGGGGATAATGACTCCAGGGGCAACCATTCTGAGAATCCTGTGTCTGGAAGGAGCCACTGTGTTTGTAGTCTCAGCTTTGAGAAGGGTTTGTTACCAAGGACATCACTCTTGACAAATTCCAGACAGTATTGATGGCTAGAAGACCTGGAGTCTGAGCACAGAAACAGGCATCAGCAAGCCAACACAGTGACCTGTTTGCTTGTCTCATCAGTCAAGTTCTTGCTGAGCTCCATGAAGGAAAGGAAGAAGTGCAGGGAAAGAAAGCTTTCATTATTCAGAGCTCAGTAATTAAGACAAGATTTTCACATTTTCTTGTATAAGTGTAAGGGATGCAGCACGAAGAAATTCTAGATCAGGACACACTGGGGAAGCCAGAAGGGCTCCCTGGCTTTGTAGTTGCTTTTTTCCTGCAAGTCACTTCATGCCTCTGTTAGAACTGGGCATTCTTTCCACCACCTGCTTGCTCAGTGTCTCTCAAGAGAGCCCTCTGTTCTGCCACAACGCTTAAAAAATACAGAAATAAACACAGAGTCGGGTCAGACTTTGGGCACTGAAGTATAAGGCCAGGTTGTTTTCACTTCTATGTGCATGTTCTTAGGAATTATATTTCAGAATGAATGAATCGATTTTGTCTTTCTCAGCTTTTTAGATGCTTCTTACCAATTGAACTCTCCAGTACCCTCTAAGATGTTGTTAATTAAGATGAAATAGTTTTTATAGATACTTGTGCATTCGGCATATGTTTTTAGTGTATGTGAAGTATTGCTGTGGTAAAGCTGAAATGAGGAACAGGCATGCAGCATTGCGTTCTTATTTGCTGTGAAGTGATTTAACAAATGTTTGAACAGCTGTTGCTTGGAAGACTCTGTTAGCACAGGTAGAGTAATTGGGAGAGCTGGTGTTTTGGTTGTTTACAGTAGAAAAGGATTAATCAAGTAATTCCTCACTTGCGTAACTATGTAAATGTAATAAAGAGTTAATGTCATTTATGATGAAGTCTATCAAGTCTAGCATTGCAACTGTGGTGGTTTTTATTAAGGTATTTGCTTCTGATGGTCCAGGAAAGGTGATAGGATTTTGGTTAGCCCAGCAGTCAAGACAGTAAAATTGCCTCCAAGCAGACTCAGGACGGTTGCTGGTTTTTATACTACTGACTAAAGTTCTGCTGGCTCTACCAATCACTGTCCCTAAACCATCATTCTGGATGGACCGAAACCATGACTGCCACAATGATCCATTATTTGTAGCTGAAAAATAGAATTTGATAAAAATTTAATTTTAAAATAATGCCCCGGGGAAAGAACACGCAGTTTATATACACTAATTAATGCAGTGAGTCCATCCTTCTTCCTTTGGTATGTTCTCTTGTGTTGCTATTCTTACCAGGAAAGGCAAGTGTGGAGGAGTCAGGAAATGAATTTCCTTCTTATGGGCCTCATGGAAGGGAGAGCTGAGTCTGAGGACAGGGAGCTGCTGAGTTTGTGCCTCAGCCTCTGAGCAGTTCTTCAGGATTTTTATGAACAAGAAAATGTGTAGTGGGACATGAAAAGGACTTTGTTACATTAAAGAAAAAGGCATAGTGAGGTCTGCTTATTGCCACGGTGGTCATACAGGAAAGCAATCCTTTTCAGGAGAGTAAAAAGTGACTAAGATGCCTTTATTGCAAGGAATGCTATGTAACAATAAAACATGCAATAAAATTTATATTGCTTGTACAATAACTAAGGCACAGTATTTAAATAAAATAGCACCACTTTTACGAGTGCACGCTGTGATATGAGTTATTATCCAAAAGGAAGGATTTAACTGGATTTTATTTCTTCGTAAGGGTAAAAGCTATCAGATTGTGTATTGACAGCTGTGAGGGCATTACAAGTAGCTGGTTACCTGTGAGATGAAGCTATGGCTGCGGGTGGAGAAGTACTGTGTTGCAGCTCCAGTAGTACCATGCAGTGTCTTCATAGTTAATCTGCTGTGGTGCGCATGCCATCAGAGATTCACATAGTGAATTCTGTTTGTCTCAGTGGGTGAAAAAGTATCTAGAAGGAGATACTGTCAAGGGATCCCCATGCAATACTTACACATAGTGACTTGTCATGAAGACAAGGCAGTGGTGATACCAAGGCGGGTCAGAGAGGAAGCCTGTGCTGCAAATACCTTGTCGATATCCACTTGACTGGTCTAGAAACATCTGTGTGTGTTCTTTAGTTGTTCTTTTTTACGGTGTAAGTAAATTCCACGTTGGAAACATACTGAGAAGTGTTCTTTGACTTCATGGCTTTGGTCACTGGCATTTTCAATCTGTGTTAAAGGTTTCTGTAACCTTCTCCTAATGTCCCCACTAGAATCTTTTCTGTTTCACCTTTTCTCTTGATGACTGCATTTAAAATTATAAATGTTTTAAATTATGACTTGGTCTTTCTAATGAACCACCATACTGCTCACCTCTGCAGTCGGTAACATTCAGGTAAGTGATGATGTGTTCATCTTGAACTTGAGTGGTAGCAATTTCAGAAGTCCTTTCACTGATGGTTACAAGGTCTCCTGCACGTAATGAATCTGCCTGCTGGGAGAAATGAGAAGTAATGGGCTGAAGAAAAGCAGCTGTCTTAATTACGTTAATTATGTTAATTTAGGCTTTAAGTAATGGGAGATTTATGATTTTGCACTATTTTTAATATTTCAGTAAACTGCAGGCATTAAAGAAAATGAGACATCTCAGAGACAGAGATTCAATCCAGCATTTCATATAGGAAATGGTAAAAAAAGCTTTCCAGGGAAAGCAGCAATATGAAGCGATCAGACACTGAGAGAAATAGGCTCTTACTTTTACCTCTCCCACCAACGTACCAGGGAAAGAAGGATCTTACTTGCAGGTGAAGCAGTGTAGCCCATTTATTGCCATTAGCTGAGGATTTGACCTAATAGTCCACTGGAAAGTGTATCTTCCACTGGTTCCACCTTCTGAACTAGCTTCCTGTGTTGTGGGGAGTGGCTGAATCTTACTGTGCTCCATCTCCGTGGCAGGATTAGGGCAAGCTCAAAGCTATTGCCTTTAGAATGAAACTATGGACAGACCTTTCTTTGCAGTAAAATGTCAAGTCTTAATGGATTGAGAAAGCAGACGTCATAATCTTGTGTGACTCTGTATATTCAGATGTGTGTAAATACCCTGGAAAATACTGTTTTGCTTCATGGGATGGAGTAATGGCATTTGCTCATCTAGTTTTGTGTGCTTTCCAAAGCAAAACAATCATCACGTTTTGTTCCTGCACAAAACATAAAGAATATTTGACTGTGTGATCTATGAACTCTTGGATACCTGACTATTAAAAATAATATATTCTATCCAGAAATCTTTATTTCCTCAGTGAAAACACAGTCTAATTAGCTAATTGTGAAATAGACTTAAATGTAGGTAACAATGCGCTAGAGACGTGTAGCCATAATCCCCTAAAAACAAACACAAAAGCAGCTGTTTGTGTATGCAGTGACTACCATAGAGTGAGGGCTGTGCGATGGTTGCAGGCAAAAAACCCTCTCTTTCTTTCTTTCTTTCTTTCTGAAGTCACAAGGGAAGTGTAGGTTTGAGACAAAAAGTGATCCTGGCACTCTGACCGTGCTCCACCAGAGGACATGCCATACAGGACATGCCCTGCACTTGCACTGTCACCGTCCCTCTGCCTCCATTTAGACTGGGTCGTCGTCTCAGTAAAAACAGTTTCAAACCTGCTCTACAATTTCAGTGGCTTCCCTAGGAATGCATTTCACACTGCTCTTTGAATTCAAATTGGTTTGGGTCAGGCTGTTTCCATCTGGAGAAAGGAAGCATTATGTGCTGAAATTAGTGCAGACTTCTCCATCTGTCTTTGAACTAGCTTGTTCCAACAATGTAGCCACACTACCATGGAATAACAAACAGCTGGAAACTGCTTTCAGAGACACCACAAATAGTGCCTTGGTTAATGAGCTGCAGTTACAATAGCATATATGCCCTCAAAAATCATTTTTAGGGGGTAGCTGACAGCACAAAGACTGAGGCTTTGATGCATTTTCAGCTGTGCAGAAAAGCAATAAGCACAGTTGGGGTGGTAGCAGAGGATGTAATTAATTTGTCTATTCTTGCTACCCTTCAGCTACCACACCAAGACCAGCGTGCACCAACTGCTGCCTGATTCTCTGGCACATTCTCCCTGAGGCCAACTCTGTCATTCCCCTCAGAGAGCTTCTCTGGCACAGCCAACTGCTATCTATCTTGGTCTGTAATCTGTGCTATAATGCAGGCCCATTTTCCAGGCAATGTTTACTGAAAACAAAGAAGCGTGCCTGGCTCCCTCAGCCATTCCTCCTCCTGCCCTCCCGCTCCCTGGCAAGCAGCACAGCTATGGAGGTCAGGCTGCAGGACTCTCCTCCTGCCTTTTGGAGAGCGTGGAGTAAAACCAGCAACCCATAATACCATTAACCCTGACAGGTTCGTGGTTACTCCCTGTGAGGATCAGAAGTTTCATTGTGCTTACAGCCAGAGAAAGTGGTTGATAGTAGAGCAAACAGAAACATGATTTAAGTACTCATCAGAAATAAAAACTGCTGCACTGTGGGAAAGAGGCAGGAAGAGCTATATAATTTGTTTTTTCATTGCATGATTAAACCATCCCGTGCTCTTACAGATCCCGGGTGGCATCCATCATCAGCATGCATCGCACTGACTGCACTTGGCTGCCTTTTCCCTGACACTTGAATGGAGTAGAAGGCAAATGGGCAGAATGAGTTTTTTCTCAATGACCTCTGAAATGTAGTGTGAGCATTCGTGCTTTAAAGGAGGTTTTTAGAAGTTCATTCTACTCTTGTTAAAGCCAAGGGAAATTCTTTTACATCAATGGAAGCAAGACAAGATTTCAAATTGCATCTTGTGTTCTGCATGTTTCCCATCTCCAGAAATGTCTTATCTCCATGCATTGTTAGAGAGCACCATAGCAGATTTTTAGTAAAATAAGATGAATACACCTCCATTCTCTCTGAATAAGATTACTGAATGAGCTACACACTTATTCAGCAGTCCGCACAATTTTGATGTTCACAAACTTTGTTTCTTTAAATGGTTGACAGAAAGGTCAGGAGCACTGATTTTGGAAGGAGATGGAAAACCTCTAGAAGAGTCAGAATGGACAGGAGCCACTCAGTAGTCACACATGAATGCCAAGGCTATTTTGCTGTGCAGTCCTGTCTAATGCCTCGTGCTTTGATTTTGCTCGGGCAATTAGCAGGATGAGTTTTTTATATGGTCGTGTGTTTTTGTTTTCTATTGAATGTCAGATAACAACTTAGGAGAGAGCATGTTTTCCTTATATCGCTTTGTCAGCAATACAGCACAAGGAAGAATAGTTCTTTTAAAAAAAAACACAACACTTAAAATACATTCAGCTGTTTTCCGACTGTCATAACTTTATTCCTTTGAGTTGTGTTTGTTAGGCTGCACTGTGGGTACAGACTGGTTTCTTGCTTGGCTTTCAGCTCTAGATTGCTTCGACAAAGGATTATCACAGCTTTTAGATGTGATCCTGGCAACAGAGGAAAAGAAAACCCAGTGCCCTAAACACTGCTAAAGGAAAACATGATTGTCTGTTCTGATCTTCTGGAGGTATTAACAGGAGGCTGTAAGGGATTTGAAGGACAGCATCAGTGAAACTTGCTGTGAAACCAGAACATGGACGCTTCTACTTGAGAGCAAATGAAATGAATACTGATGAATACTTGTATAAGGAGAAATCAGAAGGTTGGATTAATGTAGTGATCTATTCACAAAGATAACATTTAGGAGCATTTTGAGGAAAGTTACCTTTTTAAAATATGATTGCCTAGAAAATAGAGCTGTTGGTCTGGAAATAAATCGGTTGTCCTTAACTCAAAACAGTTGCCAGGAAGTTTCTTACATGAATTAATATTTATGGATTTGTTTTAGGAACTTATGCAATATAATGGAACAGTTAGTTCATTTCTTGGCAGGAGTTTTGATAACAAATGGCAAGAGCTTGGACAGGTGGGTTTTTTCCCCCTCATGGGGATCTTTCAGAATTGACTTTTGGCAACCACTTTCTTTTCTGTTTGAGGCATCTCTACAACGATGAAATCGTAGTATTTCACGTAAAGAACAAGATGACTAAACTTGATTTCAGTCCTATTACTAGAACAGTTAGATGTGGAACAAGATGGTGGGAGAAAATTCTTTTAACTTTCCCGTCAGCCTTGATAATGCTTGCTTCCCCTATTGATCCCTTCAGGTTCTTCCTTCTCTTGTTTACCGCATAATGAACAGCATCTGTTTTAGACAGAAGAAACCTGCAACTTGATAGGCAGAACAAGCTACAGGTTGTCCCACACCTCGAAACCAATTGGCTCATTAAACGGTCCAGTATTTGGTATTTGGATTTGTCTGAGTTGGGACATCTGCCTTTAGTATCTGTCATTTTCTTGGGTGTGAAAATACACGCATTATAAATGATGTTGTTTGTATCTAATTCAGTATATCTGAAATATGAAAAAAGACTTTGTGATTTGGCTTCCTACAGCATTCAGATTAAGGGCTGTTTATGAACCTTCTATGCTTTTTTCAAAAGTTCATTTAATCATTAGAAACCTTGTTATTCAGGACAGGATATAACAGATACTTTCACAGGAAAAGATATTATCTTCCCCTTAACCTTCTATTTCTCATTCAAGTGGAGCATGAATCATAGTGTTTGATGTAGAATGATAAAAATACAGGAAAATACTGAGTGCAACTGAAAGCAGTTTGTAAGAAGTCTGAAGTTCTGTGAGGCGTTGGAAACGTGAAATATTTTGTCAGTGTTTGCTCATTAGAGATGACTGAAACTTTTCTGAAACACAAGAAGTGGGACCCAGAAGTGGGGCTGACACACATCTGGCTGCTTATCAGTGCACAGCTGGTCAACGTGCAGCCGTCAGGCCTCCTGGAGCTGGGCATGCGGAGTCGCCAGGGCCCGGTTTGCACTGTGCCTGTGTGGAATCCCTGCAGGCCTTTTTCTGTCCGCCCTCCACTTACTAACAGTGTCCCCTAAACTACAGAGTGCAAGAGCTGGAGTTTTTGTTTCCTCTGAAATCAGTTCTCTACTTAGAGTGAGAAATATGTATTCATCTGAGTGGTGTACCTGAAGCAATACGTGATATACTGACACTGATGTGTGCGCAGCATTTATTATTGAAGATAGGTGAGGGAAGGTGAAAGATTTTCATTTTCTGTGTACAAGAATTATATTAAAGTAAGGATACCCAGAGATACTTGGTGTATGTATTTTATCACACAGTTTGTGTTTCCCTGTGAGATATGCATTACTGCAATTTCAAGCTTTCAGATATACCCCAAGGAAAGAGTGCAGTTGTTTCGGGGGGATGAAAAAGTCAGATGAATCTGGTTCATATCTTTGCTTTACAAACTGGTACTTTTGAAAAAATGTCAGACTGTGAAAAATACCAACAGTATTCTGTCTGCTCTGTTAGTCACTGGTAAGAGATAAAAGGTAAACCTGCTGGCAGCCCAAAATCTATTTCAGCTGCTTCTGAAGTGTTACAGGCATGTCTGTAAAGGCATTTCATAATAACACTGATAAAGATCATGTAGCACTGAGCTCATCTGCAAGCATGTAAACACAGGCTGAACTTGTGTGTCACTGTGTGTGTGTGTGTGTGCTCATCTGGTTTGTGAGCAATCGGAAGGGCAGGATTTCCAGAATTCTGTAGTGAAATAAGAGAAGTTTATTGCTCATTAATATTCTTCCAATTGTTCTTTTATTTTGGCTGTTTTCCATTCTCAGCATGGGAAACTAAATGAGATGTTAGCAAAACTGTTTCTGACTCATCAATGTAGTCATTACATGAAAACCAGTGAATAGCAACATTCTGAGCTTTCAGGTCTAAGCCTTTTAGAATGGAAAGAATGTAAGAGACAGTGCAGCAGCCAAGTTAGGAAAATAGCAATGGACTTTCAGTAATGTGCTTGACAGCCTTTTTACTGTCAGTGTGTTATTATGGAATCCGTATTGTATTACTGACACCACTTATTCAGTGGCTATTTGAAAGCCAGCAAAAAAGGACTTTCTCTAAATCTAAGCGCAATTATCAATAATGTATGAGTGGGTAGGATGGTGATATGAGATGCCGTCTCCATTTAAACAACAGCTCCAATCTACCAGACCTCACACTTCTGAGTTGCTGGCTATTCTGCCCTATTCAAAACGTGGTGACTTTTCATGTGTGTTAATTGTTCCTTGCGTGTAAATCTGCTTCCTTATCTCTGTGGAAATAGACATTCTCAACAATCACTATGGCAGAATGGACTTGCACAGGAGAGAAAGGCTCGATAAAAAGGAAACGGGATAAAACAGACAGTAGACAATAAATGAATGGTCTGCTAAGAAGGTTTGGTTTAACTTCTAATGTCTGGAAATAGCATATTTTACCTTTTTTCCTGTAAACGTTCTGAGGGGTCCTATTGACTGTGCCATTTAGCCTGTGCCTGGCAACGAAACCTGGGCCTTCACTAGATAATAACAAAGAATTTGGGCTATTTTTAATTGAACATTTATGGCACGTAACAAAATGCAGGATAATTGAGATACTGCTTTTTGGTCAGAACTGAGTCAATCTGGTAACACGCAGTTAAGCTTTGCAGAGAAGGTGAAGTGCTGTTGGGGCACAGTGAGTGTGATGGCACTATGACTAATGGAAACAGGAGCCTTGGTAGGGAAGGAGCGTCTTGGGCACTGCTTCTGTTGTGAGCTCAGGAGCAGGGACTGCCTAAAAAAGATTGCAGAGTGATACCTTCTGGACCTGATGGGAGGGAAATCTGTTCTGTGTTTTTACCGCATTTTGCATAGCTCTCTGTTTCTGTGTCTGCAGCCCTGGCGTCAAATTCAGCTGCACTCTTCTTCCAAACAAAGATTCATGGAGCCACTAATAGCTACTAGATTTGCTTGAAGTCAGATCTGCAGTGTTAAATTTACCTGTCAGAATTTTCCTGGAAGAATGCGAGTTTACAGTAAATGCAGCACTGAAAGCAGAAATATTTTTCTCTAATACATTTCTGCAGGTCAGCATATAAAGATGGTGCTTTATGAAAGCCTGGCAGCAGAGGTGGTTGGTCTCAGGCATTTTACTCATTTTCCAGGAACATAAATGAAGGTGATTTCATGCTGAATAAAATAAAACATTTTTGCTCTCATCTCTAGACTTTAAATAATCAAGTCCAGTAGAAGGTGTGTAAGGGAATTGGCTTTTCCACACAATATTCATTAATAATAGATCCTACTAACAGGGCTAATCACGTTAATAAACGGTTTGCAAGAGGGAGATTTATATACTTTCAGCATAGGCAGATTTTGTAACATAAGATTTAGGGGTATGAATGGAAGCTTTGAGCTGTTGCTAAGAACATTGTTAGGCTGACTGCAGTAAATGGGCACATCAGCCTCACAGAAATATTTATTTTAATCCAAGGTGTTTTGGTTTGGAATTTCTTGGTTTTCTGCAGTGTTGTGGACAGTGGCATCATGTTCCATGAATGTGACTCCCAGGTTCTACACCATAGGAATTCATGGTATGAAGGACAATAATAATAAAGCTTTCAGAAGCAGAGTGCCACGGAACCATACATGACAGTGAGCCATTCAGTACTGAGTCAGAGAGAAACGTACCTGCTGCTGAATTGCAAGTACAGCATTTGATAGCACTCTCGGTAAAGCTCAGGTGTGTGTATTTGAAAGCTTTAATTCAAATAAAAATAAAATGTTTTTAAAAACATTATCTGTGTAGTGCTTTGGAAATGGGTGTGACTGGACAGGCTAATTGGGCAGCTGAGCACAGTGTTACTGAAATGCTAAGTCATGCTTATCATATGCCCGTTCCTTTAGGAACTTAGTGGTGGGACAAGGCATGTGTCCTTAAAAAATGTATCTGACCTTAATAAAAGGCAACCTACTTCTGTAAAACTGGTCTGCAAAGTAGAACATATTCAGGTGAATAACCTTCTGTATTCCTTCACTGAAATTCCACAGTGTGGCCATGTTCCATTGCTTGTTACACCTGTGTCTCCTGCAAAAGTGTTCTGTTGACATTGCCAACATGAGCTTTGTCAGGTAATAGGAGATTAATTCCATGTAAAATACAATAGCCGTGAGATCTCAAGGTGACTTAATAAAGACTGGTGTCAGTAAGTTTGACCGTCAGATGACTGCACCTGCTTTACTTGATGGGAAATAAGGAATGTAGGAGTCTTCTCAGAATTCTAACAGTGCCTTTGGCGTCTTAAATTCGAAGCAAGCTGCAAGAGAGTGCAGCCAACAACTGGAACAGAATCATCGACCTTGCTATATCCCTGACACCAACATCTCTTTCATGTTAGAGCAAAGCAGCGTTAGTGCTTGAGTTACAATAAACTGCTGCTTAATTAGGGCACAAACAAGTCATTTCTTTTCAGCTAATTCCTAGTTCAATTTCCCCACTATAAAGCACTTAAAGAAACTATAATGAACTTAAAGAAAGCTTAGCAGCTGTACTGTTCTCTGAGGCATGAAAAATCTTGATTAAGGTCTCTATACTGTAATCAATGAAGCTTAAACCTTGATATACTGGGACACAGGGAAGGTGCAAACTAGCTTTCTACTCCATAGTGTCCTGCTGACCAATCCACAGAGGGCTGTTTGTTTTGGGCTCTGAAAAGCAGCTTGCTAGACCTCCTGCCTATGAGATTAGTATCACGTTATCTGTGCCCATTCATCTGCAGGTTTAAGAGCAGCAAGCAGAACACTGGTGGTGGAGGAAAAGGGCAGGATAGTCTAAGCAGCGTTTGAGGCTGGACTTGTGGCATTGCTGCTTCTGACAAAGAAGAAATGTCTGTTTGGGGGAGAAGTCGCTTTAAACTTTCTATACTTCAGATATTGGATTTGAGGCATACATTTTAGCTGCCCGCTGTAGTTGCCATTACTATGTGCCTCACACTTTTATTTCAGCCCCCAACTGAACTACACTTGAATATGACTTAAAATTGTTAGTGCAAAGTGATTAGTGGTTGATGCAAGTTGATTGTGTTGATGAGTCAGGTTCGACTCTGAACCAAACTGGTGAAAATCTTACTAAATTAATTGTCCTACACAGGAATAGTCAGTTCTTTCAGCTGTGTAACAGGGCAGAGTTTAGATACCATCTTTGAGATGGTTTCATCTCAAGATGAAACATCCTGAAACATCTGTTTCTCCAGCTGTTGTGGTGATGGTCACTTGAGTGACTTTCCCACGAAGCTGCAAGGATTGGTTCAGGTGTGTGCAGTTTCTGATCCGCACTGTGTTCAGCAGTGCTCTTTAGAATTATGCTGTCTTGCACCAGGCTGTCCTTTATTTCTGTGTGCAGGGGCTGAGGGAGGAAGATCTGACAGATGCTCCTCTAATTATGCTTCCCATTTGACTTTTGCTTGTAGAACTTTCTGCAAATAAATATAACCTGGCCTAGATATATCACTATACCTGTCTCAATTTAATGTGTTTATGTCTACAAGCTCTAATAAGTAAGACATACAACTGTTTTGGAGAAATATTTATTTTTAATCCTGAAGCCTAAGAAATAACCAATTATTTTACCAGCTAGTGTTTCTCTTTCTTAACTCTTAACCATTATTTTCATAGGGATATACAACTGCAGAAGAATTGCAGCGAACGGAGTATAGATAAAGAAAAAAGGGCACCCACAGCATGTGTAATGAACGCCTTTGTTATTTGCTTTCATACTGTTAGTTTGTGTGGATTCTACTCCTGCATTTGTTTTTAATTATTTCAGTTGGTGTACATTCACATCCATGTTTTGTGCATAATGGCTGACATTGAGTGCTCGCTGCTACAGACAGAATGGCACTGCACCACTGGACTGAGTTTTCATGCCTGTGTTTTTAGTGTTATATTTTCCATTTATTGCTAGGAATGATCTATATAGGACTTTCATCTAGAGCTGGAAATGGGGAAAAAATCATCATGAAGAGTTTGGTTTTTCATTTGCTTAGTTTTATTTATCAGCCCTTGAAACAACTGAAATATACTTAATTGTACAATACAATACAGTGTAAAAAAATTATCATAAAATGTGGGGAAGGAAATCAATCTCCCTGAAACATCCAGATAAACCTGGAAGAGATTCCACCTGCGCTGGCCTACTGCCCTGCTTTGAAACTCCCACTCAAACTGCCATATCTACAAGACATTGCAAAATGTCTCAGCAAGGAAAGAAAGGAAAGCAGGTGAAGTGAGGCCACGTGAGCAAAGCACTGGTTGGGAGACTGCAGTTATAGAATCCAGAATAATGTAAAAACATTTTTTATGATTAATGAAGATTGGGTAATGAGTAACTAGGAAAGAACAGTTCACACCTTTGCAAGGTGGCTTTTCAGGTGGAATTGGCTTTACTGAAATCACATGGCTGTAGTATTTTATTTGTATAACCTTGTCTGATTTACTAAAAATCACGGGGGTGTTTTTATAAGTTTGTTTCTTCTTTATTAAAGCCGAGAGGCTGACTCATTGTTCCTAATCCATCTGTACACAGGAGGTCTCTGATGTGCATGTCACCATCCAAAGTTAGTGAAATACTCAGAAAGAATGAGACTATCTGCTTCTTCAGGTGTAGATGACAGGAGATTCAGGCCTTTGGTGCCATGCTATGCATAATATTTTTTTTCTGATATAGATTCTAATTACAAATGGATGTTTCACTGTGTTTTCTTGGGTTTATAGTGTAAAAGGTTTGAGGCACTCTGTCTTTAACATTGTTCAGAAGTTTATTGGTCATTGCTGCTGCTAACAGCATCAAAGCACACCATTACAAAAGCACAGATTTCTTCCTCTGGACTAATGCTGATGTGCATTTTGATCAGCCATACATTATGAAATACTGCAGAACGGGATGTTCCCTTTCTGCTTTTATGGATGAGGTCTGCAGGAAGGCAAGTGCTTGTGCTGGTTAGCTAACTAACTTTCTTCCTGGCAGTTCCTTCACTCCTATTTTTATTCCATCGTTTTGTTGGCATGATTTTTTAGTTTGACATACAACAGTCTGTTAGGTTATCCTAGTTGAACAACTTACCAGTGCTGGAGGTGGTGATAACCGAGCAGTTCTGCAGATGCAGCTCTTATGAGCATGAGTTGCCACGTATCTACTGATCAATCTGCTCTGCATCTTGACTACAAATCATAGAATCCTTAGAGTTGGAAGGGACCTCTGAAGGCCATCTAGTCCAACTCCCTTGCAACATACAGGGACACCACAGTTAGATGAGGGTGCCCAGGGGCTTAATGACTTCCACCTCGGGTGGAGTTTTTCAGCTGCATCTATCTGCATCAAAGTAAAAGCTAAAAAAGAAAGGAAAAATAATAAAATAAATTACCATAAGAGGAGACAGAGCATTTCAGTTAGGATGTAATTTTTAAGCAAACTGCAGTAACTAAATACACAGTGCATAAAGACACAATATAAGAAGAGCTTAAAAACAATTAGCTCTTATTTGTTTTCTGGAAAAGAAAGCTAAGATTCTAAGCTCATTGGAAGGAGTTATGAATATTCTCATTTCGCTCTTTCTCTTTACTGACCTCTCTTCCTCCTTCCCCTTTTCCAGATATGTTGGAGGACTGATGTGATTTCCAAGGGCAAATGTAAAATATTAGGTTTGCTTTCTGTGTAGTAATTTTGTTATCAGTACATTTTATAAATGAATAAAGGCGTTTACATGCAGTTAGCTGGAGAAACCAAGCTTAAATTGTCTCCCAATTCTTGTCTAACATGAATAAAAATTAATTGCCCTGTTCTTTTAGCTGAGACATGCACTGTTTATACTAAGGGCAAATTCTGCTGACTAGAATGGACTTAAATGTATCCTGTATGGCAAGCGTGTTCTCTGTGCTCACAGGTCTTGGACATCCCTAAAGCTGAAAACTGGGGGGGTGTAGAATTAGATTAGATGTAAGGAAGACATTCTTTACTCGGAGGGTGGTAAGTTCCTTATTTAACTCTTGTTCTGTTTTTTTCTTTGTCAACAAATAATGTCTATTTAGGTGAGAAAAACAAGTTATTACTTCAGAAAATGCTGTTCAAAAGTGCAGTGCTTGGAGGTGAGCTCCCCTTTTAGTTTTCCCCATTTATCACGTAGTTTTCATCTCCGTTCTGAATTTCATAGTCTTCCCAGATATCTGAAAGACAGAAATAAAAATGTACAACTCAGATCTCCCTAGGAGCTATAGCAGTAGTAGAGCTACCATTATGAGGATCAGCTAAATACTGAGGCCAGGACTCTGGGTATTGAAACATAGGATATAACTATAGAGATAGATAAATGCCACAAGTTTCAGTTCCTTGCTTAAGACACAGTGGGTGAGCAACCTTCCAGCAATCAGTCTCCTACAGGGCATGTCAAATTTTGCATCCAAACTCTTGAAATGAGAAGAATACTCAAATATTTCTAAGTTTAGCTACTTGAGGTACAGCAGTAATATTAACTCGTACCAACAACAATAGATCTGCCTGCTTTAGACAAGCAAATAGGAGCTGCAGCAGGCACAGAGACACGATTGCATTGGGGTTTTGGCAAACTTCTGTTAGTCTAAAATCTCAGTCATTGGCCCTTTTCCGTAAGTACTTCAAAGCTTTTTAGGTAACAAACTGGGAAAAAAGAGCAGAATTTTTGTGATCTCATGTGAACAGCTGGCAAATGCCAGAAAATTAGTTTAAAAGTTGTTAAGGAATTGCGCTCAAATAGCTCATAACTATTTTCATATGATGGAGATCCTAAGAACTAATAAGGAAGAGAACTGCTATTCTAGCGTTTGTATTCATTCTGCTATAATCAAACTCATTCATGTGGAAAGCAAAAAACCTGAAATATTACCATTATTGTAGGAACTGCGGCTGTCACTGTCTTTAATAAGTACTGTTGACAATCAGCTTACACTCTTAGGGTAAACCTGCAGGATGGAGGAAAGCTAGAAGATGTAACATGAAGAATTATGAATGTTGAGACTGTACACCAATTGATATTAACACCCATCCAAGCTGGAGGGAGCCCAGTTCTCTCTAGAAAACGTCTGTTTCAGGATGGAAAGTGCCTGTTTCAGGATGGAAAGTGCAGTACCTGCTGGAGAGATTTGAACTGAATTACCAATTAGAATTAACAGGTTCTGAATTTCCCATATAAATCTATTGCCAGGATGTCAAAAATGAGAAACTGAAATACATCCTCACTGTAAGTACCAGGAGAACTGTGAGAGTGCCCATAAAACTCTTCTGTTGCAGTGACATCCCACCATTGTTTTTTATGCCAGGGTATTCTCTGCCACTATTCACATGTGGACAAAGAAGGAGGATATGTGAAAAACACTGGATAGAGATGAGACCTGTTCTCAAATAGAGCAGAGTAAAACTAATGTGCTTGGTATATTTATAACTGACACTGAATTGATTATAGAGACAAATGAAGACGTACATTCAAATGATTTTCCTAGGGCTGACTTAACAAAAGAATTCAGCAGCTAGGCTTACAGGAGAAAAGTAACGCTTAATTAACGATGGTAAAATACTCTGTATTAAAATGTTTTCCATGGTAATTTGGTCTTTGTAGACAAGAATGTACGGACCACCCCCAGGGACATCTTGTCATCTCCTTTGTGATACTCAGAATAATTTCCTGTAATTCTGAAGCACAGATGACTTGGTCATCAGCGGTCTGTGTGCTTCCCTGTAACCGAGAGTACGCTGCAACCGAGGCACCGGGAAGATTACATTTTTCCTTGATGTCTCCACTGACTTTAATTGATCAACTTCAAGGATTTTTTTTCCCCTGTAGGAGGTAAAGAAACTACATGTGAGTAGGGGGGTTTTTGATGAGTACAGTATTTTTCAGGTTTGTACTCTAAGATTCATTTGGTCTTTGGTTGGTCCTCCGTAGCTGTGTGAACTGCACTTCTCTGGTTCACCTTGCTTCCTCAGAAACACGTTGAAGCTTTAAATGTGGGAATAAGAGAACACAGAGGGTATGATTATCATCTGTGTTAGTGCAGTTTTGCTGAAGAGAATAGGCTGTATTCATTAGCAGTAGTTTAAGACCTGTTAGCCCATCTAATTGGTGCCATCCTATCTTCTGGATGGGTTGACAAAGGTAGGGTGCTGTAACTGCTGCATGGCACAAATCAGCAGGAGTGTAATGAAGCTAAATGTTTGGAGCTCTTAGGTAGAAGCCTGAGCTGTAAGCTGTTCCTATCGAAACAAAGTGTGCAGGGTAGCTTGCTCTCAAGAGAAGAGTTACCCCAAGAGAACCTTTAGTAATATAACCCATGAACAAGAAGTGAGGAGGAGAAGAGGCCTGCTTAGGGGCTGATTCTATCTATGGTAGCTCGTGCACTTACACCTCCAGTCATGTTATCCTATAATATGAGTAAATAAATGTGCTAGTGGCCATAAATTTGTGAATGAAATATGTGGCATATGCATCAGCCTTCCCTAATGCCTTACAGGCATTCATCACGTACTGTTTATTTTAGCACTGTGAATGACAAGAACTGGTAGTGTTAAACTGTTCTTTTTCTTATTACTCTTCTGTGAAAACCAGCAGCTGGATAAAGGCTGCATTCCTATTTCTCACAGGCATTCAAGCACTTGTCATATATTTCTTACTACTGCAAGTTGAATTTTGAATCAGAAGCCAATTTGATGGTTACAGATCTTACTTGAATCCACACTTAAGCATCCATTCTTACAGCAGAAGTATACTGTAGCATAATACCCCCAAGCTTTAGGGGATTCTACGTTACGTACAGGCTTAACAGGAAGGCAGCAGGCCCTATTTGCCCATAGTGCAGGAGTTGCCAGAGCAGCAGAAATACTGTTTTCTTTCAATGATTAATATGTTCAATAAAAGTGTGGCATCCGCTGCCAGTTTTCATTAACAAATAAATGAAAAACAAACCCGCGTGGTAGGCAGGGTGTCCGGGGACAGCTTAAACAGGACCAAGCTGCTTTAGATTTCAGCTATTTTCTTTAGGACAGCAGTGTGGAGCACTTTCTTGTTTGTAGGATAAACAGAAGGGATTGAAGCGATCTGTGTTAGCACACAGGAGTGGTTGCTAACCCACAACATTGTGCAGAATGCAAAAATTCCACAGCATGCTCCCTTGGGAGTCACAGGCTATAATCTTCTTGCATGTTGGTTTCAGTGTAAACAACAGTTAAATCATCAGAACAGACAAGCTGCCAGTAAAACTTTGAATACGGTATTAGTTCATTTTCCTTCCTTCATAATCCAGCAGGCTCAGAGCTCAGTCTCTGTATCAGTTCAGAGTATGTGTGGTATTTCATTCCACTACAGTAGCCTCATTTCCTATGAAAACAGGGTTCATTTGATCGTGGTATCTCTCTCTTCCACATTTTGTCTTTTTCAGTTCTGAATTTTATTGGTTAATTCCACCTTTAGGAGACAGGAGAAAGTTGTGTGCAAGTGTCTCTTTGTAGAGAAAGGTTGCAGTGCCTCCATCCAGACATCACAGGATCCGGACTGCAAAGAAACACTGTGGGTACACCATGCCTGTACAAGCTGTGATTAACAATTTCTGACTAAGGCCAGTTCATAACACTGTAAGAAGCTGATCTTTCTCAGCACTGGTATTGCTAAAACTATATTCTTGAAAGTTTGATAGCAATCACACAAGGAGATAATGGGCTGGACCTGACTGCATTTGTGACAAGAACTCCACTGAATCGGTTTCCAGATCTGTACCACCTAGAGCCTTGCTTTCAGCACTAACTGATAGTTTTAGGCTTCTCTGCATGGAAATTGTTTTCTTTTAAACAAATATACAGAGAGCATTTGCCACAATGACATGACTGCAGACACACAGAAGCCTAACAATCTCCAGAGCCATCTGCATGTTTGTAAAATACAACTTATTAATTCAGAGTGGAGTACATTAAAGAGTGGCAAAACCACTTCAGTACCTGCAAACAAATGATATCACATCACAAACTGAGAAAGATAGCAGAGCAATCCTTTAGAGGTTATATGATAAGGGACAGTGATGGCTTGGGAACCTAATGTATTTGTTCTAAACCCTGATGAGTACTCTGAGCTTAATGGCAATTCAGAGAAACCAGCTGTACCTTCAACTGTGCCTGTGATCTACGCTGATACCAAGGCAACCTTCCCTATAAATGTTAGATAGGAGACCAATTCATCTGTACTGCTGTTCCCATAAAATCAGCCTCTCTCAATTATTATCTCTGCAAAGAGGGAAGTGTCTCCAAGTAGAAGAGAGTAAGCTAGATTTCAGCCATCACAAAGTCTGAGAAAACATGCACAACGAATAGATGTACAACATGTGCTTACCAAATAGATGGGATTGGATTTACGGTTTTCCACAGTGTGACATTAGTGCTTAGTACAAATTTATACTGTTATTTGTATGGTCACATACTGAAGAGAATTTCATGTTGCTGGGAGCAGAACTTAGTCCTTAGTCATGGGCAGCTGTAAATATCATCAACTTGCAAATGTGATTATTTGCTAATGAGCAGACATCCCTCTGCACTTCCATTGCATCACGCTTTTTGATCTCGTATTCTCTCTGTGGTGATTAAGTTCCCTGTCTGGTGTGACTCATCAGTCTCTCCAGGTATGTACAGAGTGTGCTATGCAGAATGGTGCACTGAGCAGGTGTGGCGAAGGACAGGGCAGTTCATCTAAAAGGAAATTGACATGTATTTTAAAAGAGAATGTACAAATACTTCAGTGTTTGATTTCCAGGGTGGTGATTAATTGTGAACTGTGAGATAAGAACATACAGGGCAAATAAGAGCAATAGTCGTTTGTTATATCATGTAGTAGATTCACCTCTGGTTTAAGCTGGCTTTTGGTGGTATGAACCAGAACTCAGGGACTCTGACAGTGTGAAGAGAAGTGAAAACCTGAACTCCCTCTCCCTGGTGAATTCTTGGGGCCAGCTAGCTGGACAGTGAGCCCATTGGTCTCAGCAGCCCGTGCTGGCTGAGATTTTCTGGAACTCTGTGAAGGATTAAAAACGTTTCTCCTGTTAGGTATGGTGGTGAAAAATTAAGGTATAGTCTACCTACCTGAAAGTGTAAACCATTCTAAAGCCATTCCTACTCATTTACCTGTATTTGCTACAGAGCAAATCCTGGCTTGCTCATGCACTCTGAGTTAGGGAATACTGAATCGCTGTATTTAACCCCTGAACTCAGTGTTGGCACTGTGATCTGCAGGCTCAGATGTGTCTTCATATTTTCTCCAGGTTGCACCTGAGCTAGACTAAAGAGCTAAAGAAAGCTGGAGCTTTCACCTCTTTCCCTTGGATTTATGAAATCGTTGTATGCTTTGGTACAACTTGCAGTCCCAGCTAAAAGCAGTAAAATTTGCTGTGTTCCAGGTCATAAATTGGGGTGAGATGGCAGTGCTGTGTGATGAGGCTTGCGCAATACCTGCAGAGCTTATCCCCAACTCAAGGTTTTGCTATTAATTCTCACTTCCACAAACACTAAATTCACATCTTATTCTTTTTCCAGTTCCCTGCCACAACCTGAATCCTCTTTCTAGACAATACAAAATACCTTGAGAGTAACACGGTGAAGCAGGATCATCTCTGACATGAGGCTGAGTATTTCCCCCTTACCCTGTGCCTCACACCACTAGAAAATGAAATGGGTTCCTGGCCTGAGCGTTCCTGCTGTTATCTAACTCTCACTGTATTTCATGTCAATTATTAACATCAGCAATGATAGAAATCTTAACACATGTTAGGAAGCAAGAGTCCAACATCATTTTTGTAACTCTGTATTTTGCCTTATGGTTTGTTTTGAGCCTACATCTCCTTTCCAGTGTGTTCTCATAACTGGAGTGATTGGGGCTGACAGACTGTTTTCTGTTTTCAGACTTTGGAGGACAGGGTACAAAAGCTGTTTACAATCTTTTTCACTCTCCAGCCAAATATGTTGTTCATTATATATAAGCCTTTTGTTTATTAGTTAATTGTTCCACAAAGATTTTAACAGAAGCTAACATTCACCAGATTCTGCTGAGCGTTTGGATCACAGCATGTTTAGATATATTAGGGAAGGAACATAAGATCTGTGTAAGTGTGAAAAGCTTCACTTGTTGGCTCTGTTAATTCTTTTCCAGTGAATTTTAGACCGAGTGATGCTGATTTTCTCAAGATAATAAATAATGCAATGGAAAACCTGCTAACAAAGCGAGCGCTCCAGTTGCATAAGCTCAGGGTTAAGGGGAGGGGTGTATATTCCAGGCACTTGGAATGAAACGTGAACACAAGGGGCTGATCCGGCTGTGCTCTGCTTCCAGGGTGGCTTTGAAACAGCACAAGCTGACTGGAAAGTACTTAGGGCTGTATCCAGTCCCCAGAAAACACTAATCTCGGTATAGCATGTGCACTGGGGTTGGAGCAAAATGTAACTAGAGCTGTGTCCTTCTGCTATTTCTTTTCAGGTGATGTAGTTTTAAGCTTGGACATCTGGCAAGTGCCAAAGCAGATTTCCATCTTCCTTAACGTTCTCTAGGGTTGGGTCCTGGGGACCAAGATTCAGGGAGCCATTACCTGCCTCTTGACACACTCTCTGTCCCTGACTGTCAAACATAAAACATGCCCTGAATCTCATCAAAGGGAGGTTGGGGAGTAAAAGAACAGCGGGACTAAGCTGGTGCTGTGTGGGTGACTAATATAATCACAGCATCCACTACTGAGGATCTCACTCCTCTGCTTTTTTGCTACCATAATATAGTTGCATACGTGTGAAAGGGATCCCATCTTGTCTCCTTTCTTTATGTAACTGACTATTGCTAGGTGCCTGGGTAGGTGAAACAGATCTGCTAGGAAAAAAATGTTAGTAGGAGCTTTATTTACAGCTGAAGCTCTGAGTTGGAGTTCTGGGAGAAGATGGTGTACTAAATGTCAGCAGGGCAGTAGGTTGCTTCTGTGCAGGCCATACGTTAGAGCAAGCAGCAGCATTAAACATCGCCAGAAAGAACCAGCGATCCCAGCATCTAGATTTCCTACTTTTAAATTCATAGGAATTATGCAGTTGCAGAGCCTGCTTGGATTAGGAAGCACTGAATTAGAGTATACGTTTTGGCTAATTTTCTGAGGGGTTTTTTATTTTGTTGTTGTTGTTGTTTTTAAAGCACGTTACTTTCGTTATCAGAGTAAGAATTCAGCTTTTTAGATGTTGCAATGTCCAGTTTTTGCAGGGCCTAGCAACCCGATGGGTTTAGTGTATCAGAAGTTAGCCGGTGCAGACAAATGTCCTTTGGTTTGAGAATAGCACCGGTGTCAGAAAACAGTTTGGATTTTGCAATGTTCTGCAATTGTGAGAAAGGTGTTGAGAAGCAGAGATCATAAAAATGCTCTTAGATAAGCTCCTCTTTAATTAACAGGATTTATGATGAAACTTGCACTGATTTCAAGAACAGTTCAAGGAGGAATTATTTTGGAGTGAGAGAGATCTTATTTTAGAAAATCCAATGGAAAAAAAAAGAAGTGATAAAGCAGTGTATGGAATCTCCATCCCTGTAGCTGTTCAGAAGTTGTCTGGAGTGCGGTCCTTGGCAACCTGCTCTAGGGGACCCTTCTGGAGCAGGGGGCTGAACTGGATGACTTCCAGAGGCCCCTTCTAAGCCAAACCATTCTGTGATTCTTAAATATCAGTACTATGGAAAGAAGTTGAGAAAACACAGTAACAATAGTATTAGCATTAAAATTCATTACTTGTTGGAACAATTTCCTGCAATTCAGATACAAACATGTTTTGAAAGTTACATTCTATGAAAAGTGAATTTCTTAGGGACTTTTCCCTTTTTCTCTGACTTTTCCCCCAGTTTGGTATGATAATTAAAACTAGTATTTAATACACACAGTGTTAGCTGGAATGTAAACATTGCTGTGTCATCATTTCATGTGGCCTAATGTTACCTGATGACATGGAAGTGAAAATAATTTTGCAGTGGCTTCTAATAAAGCCCAGTGTTTTTAATATGTGGAATCCATAGCAAGGTCAGAGTAATAGTCTATGCTGCTTGAAATGAATGAAGATGATCTGGTTTTGTTATACTTGTTCTTCTTGTTGTTGGTTGGTTGGTTTTTTAATACATATTTTTCTAATGTTTTATGTTTGCTATTCACAATTGTAATAAGGCAAAACACTGCCTGGCAGCGGGTAATAAATATACTGTCAATAATCTCTGTTCAATTAAATTTGCTTAATCAAAGCTCTTAACTAACCTTGATGCCTCACTGTGATTGTGGCAGATGCCACAACTGTGGTAGATGTGCTACTTCAGTGACCTGGAAAATATATTAAGATATATGGTTTCTGTTAGATTTCTATATCAACGTATAGCTGTGATATTAGTTATTTAGTTGCATGGATGAGTGTTATAGCCATTCGAAAATGGGGTACCTGAGACAGAGGCTTTTTTGACTTAAACATTGTTACACAGCAATAACAGACTGTGAGGCTGTACCTGCAGCTAACAGCTCAGTTTATTGTTCATGCACGTCTCCAGAGTACATGCCAATGCTGCCATCCCTAACCCACCGTGCTATGAAATGCATATGTGGTGTCATGAGGAATTTCCCATAGATCTCAAAGAATGTTAAGGCTGCAGCAGACTGTTCATCTGGAATATAATTTTATCTGTCATCTATGCTCAAGGAAGGAATTTAAGAGGGGAACAGGCAGAGAGAAGTCCTACTGAGGTGATCAAGGACTGGGAGTGCTTGGCCACAGCATTAAAGACAAAAACACATTTAATTAAGCAAAAGAAGGGCAGTGCTGAAGCTAGCAGATAATGTTGGCACAGGAACCAGAACATAAATTGGCTAAGAATAACTCTGCAATAGGATTTTACATAAGGTTCTTTAGAGCAGAGAAATTCTGAAACAGTCTTCTGAATGAAGTAGTGATAGGGAAAAATGATCTTATTTCAAGATGGAGTGTAAAATTTCTATGAAAGGCTGATATGATGCAGTGTCATACGAGGCAATTGTACTCATAGTCATGAGGTCAGTTTGCAATTAGTGTTGCTATAAACCTAAATTTCTTTGTACCATTTGAAAACATGGGCAGAATTATTACCAATTGCAGCCAAGAATTTCAGTATCGCAGACCCTAGAAAGTCTGAAAGTTTTGAACTAGTTGCTCACAGTAGGTGTTGATTAAGTAAGGATAAGCGAGGTGGCTGCTACAGCATATGGGACTTACATCTGTAACCCTGCATCATCTGCTACTGAGTGTCATGAGGTGCTGCGTGAACAAGAGCAAAACATGCGGGCCAATGTTACTGCCATCAGCTTCTCTCATTTTTTTTCCTATTTATTTATGATATTGTTTACAGTCATCTTAATTCTATGCTAAGGGGGTGGACAGGGGGATTGAGTACACCCTCAGTAAGTTTGCAAATGACATCAAGTTGGGAGGAAGTGTAAATCTGCTGGGGGGTAGGAAGGCCTTAATCCAGAGGGATCTGGACTGTTTGGATCAATGGGCTGAGGCCAATTGTATGAGCTTTAACAAGACCAAGTGCTGAGACTTGCATTTTGGTTACATAACCCCTATGCATTGCTACAGGCTTGAAGCAGAGTGGCTGGAAAAGCTGCACAGAGGAAAAAGATTGGAGGTGTTAGTTTGACAGTTAGTTGAACATGAACCAGCAGTGTGCCCAGGTGGGCAAAAAGCCAACAGCATCCTGGTTTGTATCAGAAATGGTGCAGCCAGCAGAACCAGGGAGGTGATCATCCCTGTGTACCCAGCTCTGGTGAGGCTGCACCTCGAGTGCTGTGTTCAGTTCTGGGCTCTTCACTACAAGAAAGACATGGAGGCCCTGGAGCGTGTCCAGAGAAGGGCAGTGAAGCTGACGAGGGGTCTGGAGCACAAGTCTTATGGGGTGCAGCTGAGGGAACTGGGACTGTTCAGTCTGGAGGAGAGGATGCTCAGGGAAGACATTATGGCTCTCAACAACTACCTGAAAGGAGGTTGTAGCGAGGTGGTCAGCCTCTTCTCCAGGGTAACAAGCAATAGGACAGGAGGGAATGGCCTTAATTGCACCAGGGGAGGTTCAGGTTGGATATTAGTGAAATTGTGACGCTGAGGGACATGGTTTAGCGGGCATGGTGGTGATGGGTTGATGGTTGGTCTAGATGATCATAGAAGTTTCTCCAACCTTAACAATTCTGTGATTCTATGGTAAGGCACTGGAAGAGGTTGCCCAGAGAAGCTGTGGATGCCCCTGGAAATGTTCAAGGCCAGGTTGCTTGGCATTCTGGGCAACCTCATCTGATGGGAGTTGTCCCTACCCATGGCAGAAGAGCTGGAACTAGATGGTCTTTAAGGTTCTTTACACCTAAACCATTGTATGATTCTACCATACTCTGCCATGACAGCCTGCTGTTTTTTGAAGCATTATTACCTTTGTATGAAGTGATACATGAAATACTGTGCTGCCCTCTTGAGGCTGTATAATAAATGTTCTGAGCTGGGGGTTTTTTATTGCTGCAGAGAAAAAGATAATTTAATAAGATCTGGTTTCTGTGAAAATAAGCAGATTAGGCTTGGCCATTTCAAAGCAGTCTCTGTGTTTTAGATGTCCAAAAGGAACTGGGCACGTTCCCTTGCCAAAGTCTATGTCTTAATTTCTCCACCTTAACTTGAAATATTTCAAAGATCATGTGCAAAAGTGCCAGTGGTTAGGAGTAGAGTCTAATATGGTTGTTTGGTTACATTCTGTGTTTGGATTTGAACACAGGAATAATTGGCAGTAATCATGCTTCTTGTACTTTGGTATTGACTAGCACTCCTGCAAGAGTTTGATCTTGCAAGTTGATAGTGATACAGCATATGGTGACTGCTGCGTTGCCTGCTGCAGCAGTTTTGCTCCCTGAAAGTTTCTTCCACTTATGTATGGTGTCTGATTAGAAATGGTTGCTTAAGTGAACTAAATGTGTCTAGATTGACTGAATGAGGAGTTCAAGCAGTTCGAATAGTGCTGCCACACAAGTGCGAAGTTTAAGCACGGAGAAGGAAGACACCGTGTGCCAGAAATCACCTTTGATAGCTTTTTAAATAACAAAACACAAATTAAAAAAAAAAAGCAGAGTTACTACAGATGCTTTGTGTAATAGTTCCTCTTATTAATATATGTTAATTGCTTAACATGAGACTAGATGGACAATGGTGGGAATGCAGAGCACTGAAGTAGGCTGCCTAATTGCTCGTTTTTCATTTCTTGCTCTGGGAATTGATGTATAGTACAGCGTGTCCATCAGAGACAAACAGAAAGGAACAAAAAGGTCCCATGTGTTCCTGCACTGCTGTAAGGCTTGGATTTGACACGATAGGAGAAGATGTTTTAGCCATCTGTCTTACCTCCTGCTCCACAGTGCCTGTGCCATTCCAAGGGGCTCCTGGAGAAGATGAATAATAGCAGCTAGGAGCAGAAATACGCTGGGAGTGATTTCTAGTGGCAGAAAGTTTGGCAGGGCTCCTACTGCCTTAACTGGAGGCAAAGGTTTCCTTTTGTTCATCTAGTTTTAGATGCCTGTCCCTAAAGGTTGATTTCAAGCCTCAGCTGTGTTCATATGATTGAAGCTCATTTAGTGACTTATTTCAGGCTGGCTGCCATGCTTGGCAGACAACAATTTGTTGGCCATGAGGGGGGGAATTACCGACAGCTGTAATAACTTGCCAAAATGAGTACTGCATTATAAATTTCCATTCCAGCTGCTCATAAAGAAATCATAGGTCCTGCACTCCGTCTCATGTCAAACTACCATGACTAAAAATTCATAGTTGTACGTCACTGAGCAGGTACCCATGGAATGGCTAATGCTAATGCTCCTCAAAAGCACCCTATTACAGGGACTAGTATTACTAAGCGTAGGAGAAGTAGTTATTCTTGATATCATCTGAACCTCCTTTGACTATTTGACTCAGGGAAATGAATGCTCTTATTTGGTATCTTCTAAAATAGCTGACAATAACCAGTAGTCCGTGGACTTTTTTTTTTTTTCAAAGGTAGATAGAAATGCTTTTTAGGCAGTCTGTCAGTACGCCAAATTTCAAGGCCTCGAGAACTTTGCTTCCCTATTCATATTCCGCTTTTCTTGCATTCTATTATAATTGGCACATTTTAATGAGTAAATACCTCTACAAATAAGAAGAATTGGAATAAAAACTAAACAGCAGTGCCTGTAGTTGACTGTGAAAGAGAACTTCCTTTTTCACATCTTGCGTGGTCGAAAGCCAAACATTATTATTAAATACATATTTTCAGATCAGGAAATGCATTGTAACCATGACTAGCAACTATGGGGAAAAAAAGTAGAAAAAGAAGAAAGAAAAAGCTTTTCCTTCAAGAATGGAATAATGTACTTAGAAATGATTTGAGAAGCAGGACTGTTGACACAGCAAATGTGAAATTGAATCCTATTTACTGACACTGTCATTTCTGATAAATGAAACTTTTTCATGTGGAGAGAACTTAACTGAGAATATCCTCTTTCCCTTCTGTAATTCACAGTAGATAGGCTTTCTTCCTCAAGGCAGTATAGCTCTTCAGCTTCTTTCTTGCCTGACATAACATGCCTCTTCAATTGCATTGTGCATAACTTCGTAGAGACCTGCAGATGGAAAATACTGTCATATATCCTCATGCCCTGGGGTGTCAATGCACGACTGCAGCCAAAGAAATATTGAATAGGGAAAAGACTTCCACCGCCTCCCATTCTCTTTTGTCATTTTGCTGCCATATGTTCCCTTTTTAGAGGCATGTTTATTGGAGAGAACAGTAGATAGAAATGAAAGGAAACTAAGGGGGCATTAAAGCTGTTCGTCCCTTTTTCTTGATACCACTTTGTCGAAGGAGAAGGTGGGACACATAAAAGTGTTAAAAACATACTCAAAAGGCTACCCTGAAACTGGCAACTAAATTCCTGATGTTGATAATAAGTAAAATGCAAAAAGCGAAGTGCCACACAAACAAACAAACCCAGAGGGTTTGCTGATGGATGTCCGTATCTGTGAGTGCGGAGCAGCACCAAGATGCTCACTATTCACTGAAGTGTAATGAATGCTGTGTCAGGAGTTGGTAGCACCGTCCTGGAAACGTGCACCATAAACTGCAGGAGCTATTTTAACTCTGGCATTGGGTACTGATCAGTACAATGGAATAATTACTGGCTGGGATAAATCCTGCCCTTTTGATATCCTCACAGGGATGGGGTCTCAGTCACCCTTTGCTAGCATAGTTGTGTTTCCTACAGTCAGCCTGATCTGATGTTTTAATGTGTTAAGTGATGAAGCATTGCAGGTTTTTTCATAATAGGCTCATTTATGCACACGTTGGTCAGCTGAAAGCTTTGACCTGATACCTCTCATTGCCCCTTAAATAGGTACTGGTAGCACTCATAGTGTGCACTTGGTGCACTTTACTTAAGAATAAGACTGTGAAGAGTAGTAAAATTCTGTGCATGTCACACAGCTTTCATCTGGCTACGCACGGACAATCCAAATGCGTGATGGATGGTGCTGAATCACCAGAGCTCTGTATGTCTGCCCTCACATAGCAGAGAGAATGCCAGTGAGTGTCCTGCAGGAGGATGAGATGGTTTGGGTTTTTTTATCATTCTAAATTATAGTTGTGACAAATGTGAGTCGCATCCCTCCTTTTATGCAAACCTGGTATCTACAGGAATAGCAGTGACAACCCAGACTGCACGAGCATACCTCACATCTGGGGTAGATGCTCGGGAGCAACCGGCCTTGCCAGATGCAATATCTTGTTTTCTGTATTACAGATGTCTGAGTTATTGTCAAAAGGTTTTGATAGCAGAGAGTTCTGGGGCTAATGTTAATACTGCTGCAAACATACAGATAGCTTCTTCATGAGCAAGATTACTGGAAGAACTCTCAGAACTAGGGACACAATAGGAACTGATAACAAATAGGTATTTCTAGAATGTCTGCCATGTATTTTGTGTCTCTGTGTCAGCCCGCTCCTACAGAAATTTGTTTCTTTGAGGTAACGTTTAGACAGGCAGTCCGTGTGTAACTTTGTGAGCCAGGTATGCTCCTGCTGACAAGTTGCCTGTAATCTCTGGAGCAGGGCCTTTTAGCTTTTCTGTAGATCATGAGATATTCCAAGTGCAAACTACCCAACACATCTCACATTCAGAAACTGTTGTATAGCTGATATTGAGATTCATGCACTTTCCATATTTACTTTATTGGTTTCTGGAAGTTCAGGGAAGGTGCTAGCATAGATTTCCTAGTTTTCCTTTCATTGCTGTCAAATTAACATTAAACAGGGATGATATTCATGAATGCTTCATTTTAATTTCTGCTGTTACCCTGGTGAAATGTCTGACTTGTGAAAGCTAAGCACACACAGGTATTTAAGTAAGAGCTTTAAATTATCTGTATATTTGTGCATTGTATTTCATCCATTATCTTCTGCTGTCCTCTATCTGTCTCTTATTTTCCTGGACTAATGTGTTACAGCCTTAAGTATTATCAGGAATGCTCAAGCCTTTGTATGTTGTAGAAATATGCATCAGTAAACAAAAGCAGCAGCTGTGAACTCTGCATCTACACACTATGTTGTTTTATATGCTACTGTTCTTTTTAAAGTAAAATTATACCTAACATGCAGTTCAAAAGCTGGTTCATATCCATTTTGCCTGAAGCCATATGACCTTGAACTCAGACATGGATTTTGGGCAAAACAAGGTAGGTCTGGAAGACTGAGGAAGGAGGAAATGACTTTGATGATTCAGGAAGGACACTTGCTGGTGGTTCAGAGAGTACACATGCTCGTTCAGTAAGAGCGTGCTTTCACCTGAACTAGTACTGAGCAAGATGGGAGGCAAAGGTTTATTAGTAAAGATGCTGGCCAAAGTGCATTTTCTTCAAAGACTTGCAAATTCTTGTTCTAAGTTGTAAATAAGACCTCTTTTCTATCTTTGCTTTTTGGTGTCCACAGTAGAGAAATTCATCAGAATATAAAAGAAATTGACTCTCAAGCATTATTGTATTATTTCCTAGTAATAAATTGTTTCTGCCTAATAATTAGAGGAATGTAAACAAGAAACTTGAGCCAAACACATTTTTGATGAAATCTTATACTGAGGTTCTATGAGAGCAAAACCCTAATTTTCAAGACAAGTTCCTGTTAAAGTACACGTGTATGAAGATGCATGAGCTGAAAGGAATATATAAAGCAACTTGAGCAGATTTATCCATGTTTATCTGGGCTTGTCACAGGTTTTGGAGGTCTTATTGATAGCAGAACTGTCTATGGATATTGCAGGTTTTTTTAGCAGCAAGTATAATGTATTTTACATTGTTAGAGTAATCTTCAGATAAGCGCAGTTAATAAGTACTGAGATACACAGCTTATCATCTCAAATTCAACTTCTGATCAATGGGTCATTTTGTTTTATTTGGTCATTCTGCTACTTTATGTATTGTTTCTTCTTAAGTGGCACAATTCCAGCTCTTTCGGATATCCAGAGTTTAGTTCTGTTGCTTTCTGTGTAGGTCGGGTACTCTTCAGGTAACTGAGATGAAAGATGACATATACAGCGAATAGAAAGTGTTGTATGTTCTCCCTTAATCTGTCCTGGGCATATTCCCATTAAAGAAGGAAGTTCCTGATGACTTTAACTTCATTCTTTAACCATAAGCAAAAGATAGCAGGAATGAAAAAATATCTGCACAATTCGAAGTAGACTGTCTTTGAAAGAAGTTTCTGTCTCATGGAGGTAATTACAAACTTAGCTGGGAAGATCTTGCATGATCTTTCCATACGGCTTCCTATTTATTCCTACCACACTGAGGTGGTAGTTGTATGGATTTCCATATATATATATATATGTATACATGTGCATATATGAAACTGGGAAATTAGAAGTGTAGCTTTGCTCTGAAAATGACTGCAGATTGTACTTTCTTATCACTTCGGTCTTCATGCTGTGCGTATTCATAGCTTCTTACTTTAGGTGCAGATTAAGGATTACAGAAACATTGCTTCTAACATTTGTCACACTGATCCAACTCAGATAAAAATTAGGGAGCTGGATTCATTTTCCATTACATCAGCTGCAATTCCTACAAGGTTCTTGATGGTGACATGTAAGCAGAGAACCTTTCATTGGCACGGAGGTGCTATAGGAGTCACTGTGACTTGCAGATCTGTTCTGGTGCTGGCAGTGTCAAGGTCAGTTCACTAGATGGGAAATTAGAGGGTAAGCGTGTGCGATATCATAGTAGTAACCATTTATGCTCTTTAAAGGCACTGTTTTAAGCAGAAAATGCTTGAAGTGGTAAAAGAATACTAACAAACGATGTATTTTCACATTTAGAAATATATTATAAGGCTTGCATCCTATTTTTCCTTCTAATGGCCTCTCCATACAGTTTTCCCTCTGTGTTTATGAGTCAGCCTTGGCTCAGGTGTGCTGAAGAAAACGTAGTTTTCCTTAACTAATAAGTATAGATGGCTATCTTAATTATAATTTTAAGTCAGAATGTGCAGTCACGTCGATAATTCACCACGTAAGTTGGCATATTCATTATTTCAGCAAACTAGAACCTATTTAAAGTATCAGCTTATCAGTTAAAGAGCTTTCTGCAGTATAAGGTTGTTCAGGCTTCATTATAAGTAAGTTTTCAGGTTAAGGTTTTAAATCTAGAAAAATGATTCTCTTCAAACATACCTTTCAAATGTTAGCTCGTGATGAGGCATCATCTGTGTGTGACCTGAAGGGCATGGCGAAGAACAGACTTTTAGGTTGTTTTGGTAACAAGCATATCAGCAGCAATGGCCAAACAGGACAGTCTGAACTTATAAACATTACATCAGAACTGTTGCTACAGATAACATGTTTGCTAAACTTCTCAAAATGAGCTGATACCACAAGTCACCTCCTTGTGATCAGCACTAGCGCCATTTCCTGCTAAGACCGGACAGCGGACTGGCACGTTACTGCTTGCCCAAAATATTGAACTTTAAAAGTGAAGCCGTCTTTATTTTGTGTAAATAAGCACTAACATTCTCTGCTGAAAGGACAAAGAAAGGTTGCAAGCAAAGGCAAATAATGGAAAACACCAGTATGCTCAGGGCAAGGACATTTAAAAATAATCTGCTATTAAGGTAATATTATTATAATACTGATAACTATAAAATTCATACCTTTCAGCCTTTTCAAACCACGTAATATGTATATTTTGAATTGAGCAAAATTGAGCATTTCTATTTGAAAAGAGTCTCTTGTTATGCTACAGGATGTATCTTCTTAAATTTTGGAAGCTAAACATGTAGTAGATGTAGTGCTCTGTGAAATAGGATAGAAGCTTGTTTGGGTTTTGCTGTGAGCTGTTTGTCATCTTCTCAGAGATTGCTTCCTGAAATTTTGGAAGCTTGTGAAAACGAGAAAAAAACTGTGCAAAGAAGCCACCTAATTAGGAGGGGAGGGGTGAAAAGAACGTGGAGAAAATAAAGAGAAAACCAGGCCAGAGCACTTGCCTGCATTTACAGAAGGAAGTGACTTGAACTGGTAGTTGTATTCTTGTGAAAGTTCCAAAGTATTGGACTATTCCTTAGATTTTCAGAGTAATTTTCAGTGGACCATCCAGATTGTACATTTATGACATTGTCTGTACCAAAGATTCGTCAGGGAACTGACATAATCAGACAAATAGAACAGCAGTCACATTGGCTAATGTTATTTAAGTTACAGAACAGAAAGTGGTATGGTATGGTATGGTACGAAGAAAAGTGCCCCCTATGCTCTTGATAGTAGCACACAGCTTAAATGCTACTACTGTCTGAAAGTTGTATTTGAAAACCTACTGAGGAAGTAAGGACTACTTTACTTAGCTGAGAAAGCAAGATAAAATCATCTTTGTTCTCTGTGCTCCAAACCTGAGACAGCTCTATGTCAGTGCAAGCATCAATTCAATATTGCTAGTTTTGTATCAGAACCTGGAAGCCTCCATAGCAAAAACCAAATTGAATATATGTGCACTGATGTATCACAAGGAAAATAGACAGCACGCATTCCCAGACCTTCTCATACGCTTCCTCCAGAAAACCCTTTAGCCAAAAATGAGCTGAATTGATTACAGAGGAGTTGTGTTACCTCCAAAGGCACAAGAGATTCATCTCTACATTGTGTTCAAGGTGCTCACTCTATTAATCTCTTGCTTACAGCTGGAAATGCTATCTTGAATTTTTCTGTCCTTACAGTTATCCATTTCCATCATTTAACTAAATGCTATGGTCAGGAAAATCCCAATATTTGCATTATAAATCCTATCATACTTAATGCATTTTTCTCATGCTAGATTTGTGTGCAATTCAGGTTTTCAGTTACACTCAATCACATTATTCCAAATAATAGAGTTGATTAGCATGGATATAAACAACACCGCATATAATGAAAAAGTGAGAGAAGGAAAGCTGCATTGCAAATCCAAGAGTGGAGATGAAACACCAGCAGTTTTCTGTGACTCCATCTGAAAGATCAATGTATATGCAAGGCCTCATTTTGAGAAAGCAGCACTGAATTTTCCCGCAGTGCCAAGATCTGTAATTGTTTCTTACTAATTGGGCTAAGTCTGAAAAACACTCTTGTACATTTACAGAGGTGCTGTCACCTTCCTTGCCTAGCTGAAAAGAAAATGAGAACAGTTCTATTCTAAGAAGGGTTGTGGTTTACTTTTCGTACTGTCTCCACAAAGACCAGCTGTGCTAGAACTTACGGTCAGTAGCACAACCATTAATACAGCCATAATAAAACGTACGATACTGCCCTTGCAAATACTTGCAAGTAATAGATTTGGCCTTTTGATGTCACAAATAGGCTTCATAAAGTAGGAAAAGCAAGAAAAAAGTATTTAAAATTATATAGAAATTGATTCTTTCATTTGGAGAAGAATGAGACTAATAATGAAACAAATAATATTGTAAGGTATTCTTAAACAAGAGGATGAATCAATAAATCAAATAAAGGCAGCAGACATTGATCATAACTAACTTCTCAGTTATAGATTCATGGCTTAAGATGAAAGGAAATTTCTTACGCATCACTGAAATGTAAAAGTAAGTCAAAACAACGTAATCACATTCGTGTCTTTATGCATTAGGAAGCATTTATAAGCTAGAGCACCAAATGTGCATCACCTTCCTTAAAAATAAACATTTCCTAATCATTTCTTATTTCAGCTCCCCAGTGCTACAGGTGTGTTGCTAAATCCCTGAATTACGAGTAGCAACAAAATTCTTTTCTGCAACTCCCTTCCCATCTTTCCCCTCACCCAGTAGATTTAAAGCACAAGATAGCCTGCAATATCCAAAGAGTATTTTGCATCAGGAATATTCACGCTTGAAAATTATCCGTGCAAAATAATCCAGAAATCACTTAAAATTAACCTTCCTGACTTTTACTCCAAACACATATCCGCAGTTCTTGTTGAAATAGCTTTCCCATAGATTCATCCAGTAAACCATAATGAAATGTCATATGGTCACCTGTATCATTGCATGATGCTATCCCAAGAAACAGGGCTTTCTCACAATGAGCTTGGTGGATCTCTGCTCTGGGATTTATACAATGCAATAAAAAATGACAAAAAACACAAATGCAAATATATTTTAAAATATAATATTAGCATTGTCAACATAAAAGACTCTATTTACTGCCCAGAAAGGAAAATATTCAGAATAGTGTCATTTGTTTCGGGGAATGCACAAAAAAGTTTCAACAACTAACACACAGTGTTTCTTTGCAAAATAGCCCTTCGCATGATGCTGAAGCTGAAATGGTTTTTGCCCACTGGTATCTACATTCTTGTAAAAGAAGGTCATTTGTCTCTATTGTGACTACTCCTTTTGGATTACCTGTCTTTGTCTTTACACAAGTCAAATAGTAAATAAAAGTTATCTGTTGATATAGATTAGAGGTTAAACTGTTATTGATTGTCATATTTTATAGAGAGATAGCGTCTCTTACTGACCTTCTCAGAATTTCTTTGCTTATGAAATGGGAGTCATGCATTTGTCCTAGACAAACCAGTAGCAATGAAAAAGAAATTGCACTCTTCCTGAAGAGGTACGGACTTGCACACAGAAATCCTGATAAGGAACAATCGCCTCTTTAGTGCTTCACATATTCACATTGTTATGTCTTTAATCACATTAGATGAGGAAATCGTAGAGAAACAACAGATTTCCTCCTGCAGTTTTTTTGAGGTTATCTTCTGAACGTAGTCTGGAATTTGAAAGGTGTTGAAGATAAAGAAAAATATATGGCACATTTTCGTTCTCTTAAGTTTATGTAATAAATAGAGCTATATAGATTAAAAAACAACAACAAAAACACCATTCTTTCGTTTCTTCATTTAAATAGATATAGTCAAAGAAAAACCATTAGTGTAGCAGCCACTCAGTGTGATGTACTACAGTTGCATTAACAGCATGCCCACGCGCTAGTTTGTGGCAGCACGTCTGCAGCGTACCCTAAATTAAAACACACCTCAGAAATAGGTCTGCATGGGTTGCTGTAATTTTTGAAACCATAGAAGTACTTCCTGATTACGTACAGTATGGAAGCTTCTCATCAAAACTAAGATAAACTCCTGATCTGAACATCCTAAATTGTGAGGATGTTAGAAGTCCAGACTAATTCTCCCATCGTGATAAAAACAAACAGGAAATACGGGAAGAAAGGAAGGGAAAGAAGGGTAAAAAGAAAGAACCTCATACGAATGTAATTCTCTCTAGTATAAACAGACACAGTCTTTTGTTTTCTCATCCAAGAATGTGTCTTTCAGGCCCAGACCTGACCAAATTCTGTCCATTCGAGAAGCTTTAATAAGAAGCTTTTAATAGCCGCTTCCTTCTATAGCCCTTCTAGACTGCTCAGCAGTCACATCACCTGTAAGCACTACAGCATTAGAGACACAATTAAATGAAACATTATGCCTCTTAGAAGAAATGATGTCTAACCAAGACAGACTTCTTTCCTAGCCCATCTTGCTTGTCCAAGAGTTTGAGAAAAAGATCATAGGAGGCAGCAAAGGTCTTATAGGCAGCTGGATATCTATTGTGGTATGGCCCTCCACAAAAACAAAAGCAGAGTAGAGAAGGGAGTACTCTGGAACAGTCTGTGAGGTAGATTAGAAGTGGTGAGCAAAGAAACCGTCTATTATTGCTTCTGCATTATGTCTTTGCAAAGGATTACATGACTCCATCATTTATTTGACTTCAAGAACGAAAGATACTGCAGGATCCTGGTTAACTGCTGGTTAACTGGCTTTACTTACACCTTCTTGTTTCAAAAGCAAAAATGCTTAGAAATATTAAAACAGTTTAAACTCTTCAGTAAGATCAGAGTTCATATCCCTGGGCCAGTACCTCTGGTGTCTGCTGTGTTTAACTACTGGAGAAGCACTTCGATTTGTTTAACATACTCATTTATTCTTCTGCGGAGTAAACCTCCAAATCTCAAATTCATTAAATAAGACCCATAGAGAATTAAGCCATTATACAGTGCTTTCTTTCAAATGTCTTCACAGGAAATGTATGAAAAGCAGCCGTGAAACATCATACGGAGAGGAAAAAATTGTGCCATAAAAATAGGACAACCATATTTTCCACTAACTTCTCAAGTCAGCTGAGGATGTTTATCTGGAAACAAACACTGCTGTGAAGGCTGGATCTGACTGCACTAGCCTCAGTGTAAGGTAAGAAAAATGTGAGATAAGAGTTCAGCTCCTCAATAGCATTTTCACGCTTTGGTTCTGTTAATAAAGGTACTTCTAGGTAAAAGTTTGTTGAATTCACTTGTATTGAAGCATATCTAATTTGGAAAGAATGTCTGCATGTTTGCAAAGTTTCTGTAGTCATGTATTTTTCAGACATACTATACCAAATTTAGTGCAGATACCTCCCTTTAGAACCGATTGGTTTGAAATAAGTCTTGCTTCTCATTTTAATAACTGTTTCCTTGGAAAATCTGTCATTTTAATGACCCGAGTTTGTTTTTCCACTCTCAGTGCTGGAAAGGGTCAAAATCCCCAAAGCAATTGTTTTCTTGGCAGCACGCTGGGTTGTATTTGTGCTTTACTCTTGTTTTTAGACACCTCAATCAGCATCTGAAGAACGTATCCTAATTTTTGTTCAACATGCAAAGGATTTATTATTTCCTTGCATATTGCACTTGTACCTTAAATTGAATCTTGTCTCCACTCACCTGCCAATGTTTGTTCCCACCAAATTTCTTGTTAATTCATCCTTTATACATTTCCTCCTTTGCACATCTACTTCTCTCTGAAGCGTCCAAGAATTTGATAAAAAGTAAATTCCATCTCATTTTTTCTGAAGTATATCTTAATCTAGTCAAATACTGCAAATCCTATACCTGATAGGGTGGTGACTGAGGAACAAAGGAGAAATGCTTTAATGAAAGTAAAACTCCTCATCTAAAACTGGTAGAAGGGTCAACATTTTTGTGACGTGTGGTTATGTGTTTCTTCTTAAATAAATGAATTGTACAATATCATTTTCCTTTAGTACAAAATCAGTGCCTGCTGGGAGTTTTTTGCTATTTTTCTGATGATCCTGGTTTTGAAAGAGCACATGGAGTGCATTTTCCCTTTTTAATGAGTTCGCTCCTGGAGGCAATATTAAACACATTACCACCTTGCTTATGTCATTAAATTATTTTTAGTACTGGCTAAAGAAGGAGATGTATAAGATTGGGAATTAAAGGAAATAACATTTTCAGTGACATTTGATATCCCCCATTCACAAGTGTATATGATAGACCTGTCAAAATACACATCTGTAGAACTGGTTTTCAAATAGCACTACTGGGCTTCCATCTCCACTGTGCACCAGGAATCCAAACTGTCTCACCAGCTGCCAAAGAAGAAAATCATCATATGCTTGCCAGCTTGAGACTCAAGAAGTAGCCTGAATTCTTCTCAGCTTACAAATCATGAATTAGAGACATTACAGTATAAATGTTTTACTCTAGTAATTAATCCTATTAGTGATGCACAAGCTGGGACAGAGTCCAACTTACATCCTGGTTTTGCAGGGAAAAAATATACTTTAATGAACAAAGAGAGATTACATGATTCTAAATTTAGGCAAGGGGAAAAATGCAGTTGCCTTTCAGATGGTAGCCGTGCTTTAGAAGATGTTTCATTTTGGCTAAGGTAGGTAGCTTGGATTCACTGATGTCTTCTTTCTGGAAGACACGGAGGAAATAATCACTATTATGAGCATGTTTTGAAAATAAAGACTACTAGAATAAATGAATGACTTTTCTTACATAGAGGCATAATCCTTGAGAACAGTTTAAATTCAAAAACCAATTTAACCCACTTTCTTTCCTATAGGAAGGTCACAGTGAGCTGTAATCCATAATCACAGTTTCTGTCCCAAAATCTCATTAATTGCGTAACTATCCACATTCTAATATCAGAGCACGCATTTTCAGATGCAAAGAAACAAACGTCTAAACAGTTCAGTCCAAAGTGCTTCTATTTACTGCTTATACCAGAAAGGCTTAGACAAATAGTAATAATAGAATTGCTAATTGTTAATAAGTCCTGCCAGAAGTATTTCTGAGCAATGTGCTTTGTGTTGGATATAAAGCTACATACCTGGGGAAAACTTGGTACTTTTGTTTCAAACCTTGACAGATCATTTGAAATATGCCCTTAAAATTCACTGTTCTGCTCTCAATTTTGTATCCATATCAATATTTCAGTTAAATACGGATTTTTTTCCTTAAATAAATTTTATTGTATAGTTATTTCTAGTATAGCTCAGCCTTATCTTTGACCTCAATTACAGAGTCATTTTACTGGCTGTTTACAGGCACTATGGTAGTTATTCAGATTGATTCCTCCTGATAACAGTTCATGGGTTGTTTCTTGTCACAGTACTATTCACATCATAAGCAGTTTGCACCATCCAAAGTATTTAACTATCTGAAAGTATAGAGGTTTATCTAACTGTCAGTTGTCCAGCTACCATATCCTATATTCACCATGTTGCTGCTGGCAGCCTCCCTAGGCTGGGAAGCTCTGATGAGAGACCAGGCACCAAGAGCATCAATGCTCACACTCTTCATCTTAGACAGAAGTACACTGGTAGGCGCAAATTAAAATTTCTTCTGTATCAGCTCTCATGTTTTGTGTGCTCATTTTCACATTGCATATCTGCATTCTAGTGAAATCAAATTTAAAGAATTCTTTCAAATCTGGTTTTGCACTTCTGTATTCTGAGAGCTCTGGAACAGTGCTACACAGAATATTAAAGATACTTCATTGCTGCCAGTTCTGCTTCCCAGCAGCAAAAGAAGAGAGATTCAGTCAGATGGGAAAGCTTGGCCAACGTGGTAAATTATGCAACACTTTCCAAAGTTAGGCAACGTCAGTCTGATTAGGCACAGTTGTCTCTACATGCAAAGCATTAAAAAGACCCTACAGATACATATTTAGTTGCAGCAGCAGTTGCTAGTAAGTCCTTGCTAATGTGATCGGCGTGTTCATAAACAGCGGCATGAAAGTTGCTTCTTGCAGTGCTTTCAGAAAGTGACTAAAGCCATGCTGCTTATTGAGTAATGTTCACCTGTTGATGCTCCTGTGCGTCAGAGAAACTTTTAATAAAGCACCTCAACCCTTAGGGGAATTATTTTTGTGAAGTAAATTGACCTCTTCTTTTTGGAATGACCACGTACTTGTATTTTGTAATTTTTTTTATGACACTTTAGGGCTTTTTTCCATGAGTAGAGTAATCAATAACAAATGTATAACAGCTGGAGACAGACTTCTTATTATTAAAACCTACGAGCAGGTGATAAAATAGTCACTTACATTGAGTATCAGAGAACTGAAGAATTTTTGTTTCACCGAAGGCTGTTTTGCAAGAAGAGTTACAATTTGTTATATGTATGCAGTGCATGTTGCTCTGCTGAGATATGATGATTGAAATTGGTCAGCAAGGGACTTCGAAATTCCTTCTGCTTTTTTAATATACTCCTCTTAAATACTTACACTGAAAGTCCTTCTTAGAGAAGAATCCATAAAAAACAGCCACTGAAGCAAAGAACATGACTTAGAAACAGGAAAAGTTAAAATGATCTTTTTAATATAAGTGCTGTAAAAAACTGCTGCAGTTAAATACCATTTTTTCCAGAAAATTCTTTCATGTCTTTCATCTGAGATCCATTGCTTCCTTTAAATAAAGTGGAGGCAGAAGAGCATCTGGCTAGTGAAACGGGATAAAAAACACAGAGCAGTGACACTGACAGGATGCTGAAGTTTTGTGATCAGTTGTTAAGATCAGCCATGCCACGGTAGCAGAGACCTGTACTTTTCATCAAGTGGATCTCAGCTCCAAATGCAAGAGAGAAGCAGAAACCATTGTTGTATTTCTTTCCCATGTCCACTCCTCTGCCAAGTAACACAACGTTCTTTAGAACATTTAATAATGCAACCTATTATTATTTCAGAGAGCCAGTTTATGAAAAGCCTTAGGTAGAGGGAAATGTCTCAGCCAAACAGCTGAGGCAGGAGTTGGTATAGGATCTTCTGCTGTGCTTTCTACTGGCCATTTCATAAGTTAATGACAAAGAACTCATCTGATAAAGCAACAGAAAGAGCCAGACCTGTAATTTCAAAGTAATACTTGAATTTCCCTGAGCAGATCATTATGCTTTTGTTCTCCTAAATACTCATTTCCATTTTTCTAAGGATGATACAGTATTTCATGCAATAATGCATGCAGGTTGACAGATAAAAATAATGCATAGAATTACAACAGATACAGCTAATAGAAACCACAGTACCTATATTGTTTTTCTAAGTACTACAATTTATGCAATTGAAAACATTTAAGTGAGCAAGGGATCATTTGCAGTGTACTAAATGATAAACCTCTTGCTGATATTAGCACACTTGCTTGTTTCTCTCTTAATTCAGGCACTATGCTATTATTGCTGTGAAAACCTAGGAAGATAAAATAGAAGTGTGGTAAGGTATGTGTAATAACTGAGCTGGTAAGCAATGCACTCTGCCTTCCTGAAGTCATTTCAGTCAAAAGGACTCAGCGTTTGCCAAAAGGCAATGCAGGGTCACTGGTTTGCTAGGAGATAATTTCATATTTCCTTGCTTTATAAACTTATTTTCCTCATGGAGATGACATAAATCTTACTGAATGGCATTTATTTCTGCGAAGGGGTGTACATGTGAGTGTATTTAAGAATTAGAAGCTGGCATAGCTCTGTATAAGTAGATGCTTACAGTTTCTATGAAATCCCATGTCATTTCAATGTTCTCATTATGAATGAGAGAAATCCACGATACCATCAGAAATCACTTTCATTGGGAAACAGAAAAAAAACCACACTGAATTTCTGAATGCTTCTTCAGAATGCTCACTTTCCAGCCAACTCCGCAGAGTATCTGAATTTCACTTTAAAAAGCTCTGCAGGTCAAAGTATGCTTTCAATTCCGCTGGCTCAGACTTTGCATGCCAAGCTGGACTGCTCATTTCACGAGTCTGACTACGAGCTACTGCCTGCCACAGAAAAGGGATAGGACAGGATTGTAACCTCATAACTTAGGGAAGTATTTTTGTTCTCTGAACAAGAATACAGAGAAACCGCCAGCAAACGTTGCTTTCATTCTGATTTTACAATCCTATATATGATCAAAGATGAAGCTTACATCTTCAATTTATTCACGCAAAATGACTAGATGGGTCATAGAAATCAGTATAAAATTGGTGGAGAATTTTTATAAGCCCTATCCACACATGTTATGAATTGATATGAATCATAACTTCAAAGCCTTTGTCTCTTTAACTCAAGTTGCTGCAATCTGAGATGCTAACTTCATAGTTAGTGCTATAGTGAAACACAGTAATAGTTTTCATTCTGTAAGTAGAACACTATATTATATATTTATACATATATTTTAATATATACATTGTGTTTATATATATTTAATATTTTCTTAATCAAATCTTAAAACATTCTCAGAAAATTGTATAATACAATCTGTTGAAGTTTTCTGGATGGAAGCCCCTCAAACAAAGGTGTGTTTCACAACTCGATATATTATGTCACAGATGTGTATTTTAATTCAGTTCCTTAGTTCATCCTGATTCATGGCTGATTTGCAGCCTTGTCTGCCTGCCGCTCTGCCTCATCTAACTGAAATGCAACCTTTCCAGGACAAATTCTGGCTTGTGATCTGGTCAGCGTTTCTTTGGCCTTGAGGATTTACCAGTTTTCATCAGTGAAAATTCCACGTGTTCTGAAGCTTGTGAAATAACATTTTATTTCTTCAGAAATAACTGGCGTATGTTGAGATTGCATTATTTTTTTATGTGTTTGTTGCTTTGTTTTCTGTTTGACTTTCCTAGCAATCATTTTTTATACTCAGACAGTGGTTAAAAAAAAAAAAGGCAGTTCCTTTTTTGTTAGAGCTTTTTGTGTGAGTTTAATGATGTACATTTAAACGTCAGCCCTCCTATTAGATGCACTAGAAATTTTTAAATGACAGCTAAGGCTTTAAATGTCAAAGAAAATGAACATATTATTAGTAGAAGTTTATTTCCTTAGATCTCATCTCCTATTCATTGCAGTGTTTATAAATATGATCTCCTTAGAGACAAGCACTACTGATGTTTGCTAAGTCACTCACCAACATTTTGCTTGTTATTGAATAGATTTCTTCTACTCCCCACTAAAACAATTTCTTTAAAATATTCCCTTAACTGTGAGATGTAACATGAGATCTTGGACTCTTTCCTTCATCTGTGATTATACAGGAAATTTGCATATTCTTTCTTTAGAAACCCTCCTGTTCAGTGATTCTGTGTTTAATTAATTTTTACCTGTAAAAGGTGAGGTTGGTCATTCCAGAGATGAAGAAGGCAGTTCTGTACAGTAATCTGCACTGCTTTGGTTGCGCACAGTGCTTGCTGATGCCCATCATAATCCTACATTCATTTTCTGAAATAGATTTCTAGTCTTCCTGATCTGTTTTCTTTCTTAGAGAAGTTGTTTGGTAGAAATTTCGTCTTGACCTGATATTCAGAAAAGTGGCTGAGTAATTTCAGCTTCCGTACCTGAATTTGTTCTCGGAAAGACTCCAGGGAGAGTCATATCATGTGCTGAAGTAACACACAGAGCCCAGCCAGCCCATGATGAAAAACAGCTTCCATCACATTCAACTGCATGTATCTGCCAAAATCTGTAGGTTTATTTCAAGTAAAATTAAAATCATGACACACAGCCTAACATGTTGATATTACATTGTTAGCAACAGCTGTGCAAACACTCCTTGCATAGAGGTGAGGCAGGAATTAATAATTTATTATTTTCAAATTTTCATTTTGAAGTATTACGTCACGAATCCAGAAACTATTTCAAAAAAGGTTCAAGTAAATTTAATATCACAAACTCAATATTCCTTATTTCTCTTTTTTTTTTTGCTTCTTAAAAGAAAATGCCTCAACTTCCTACAGTATTAGTAATCTTTCTAATTCATATCTCAAACTATTTAAGATTATTTTTCAAAAGGTCTTTCATTTTAGGAGCTGCTATACTTGGTTTGTCCAGTGGTTCTCGCAACTCAATCTATTGCTCATGTTTTGAACGCAGGTTTTCACGTAACTACGTTATTTATTTTTCTTTCCACAGCTAGTTCAGTGCATGCACATAAGCATGACTTGAAGGTTATTTATGTGCTGTGAAAAAAGGAAAAACTCTTACCAAACTTGGGAAGTAAATGAAAATAAACTCACTGAACAGATGTCAATGTGGAACTGCCTACATGTCTCAAAAAATTCCCTATTACTCAACAGTTCACTTCTCTTGAGGTCAGCTATATCTTTCCCATTCCCTTCTACCATAACTTGTTTTTCCTAGCAATTTCTACAGTGAAGCAAGCACCTATTTATCTGCACCTATTTATCTGTACATCTATACCTGCTAATCCATTCCTGGCAGCTATTTAAGCATTATCCTTGATAGGTGATGAAGAAAATAACTGCTGTTTATACTAACATAAACATTTTCAGGAGCTGGTTAGGCACCCGTTTTACTTTTTTTGTACACACATTTAAATACATACTTTTAGATATTCTTTTATAGGCAGTAGCTATATAAAAACACCTTGTTGTGTGTCCTCTCTGTGCACACATAAACTCTGTAATTTGCCAGCAAAATCACCAGCTTCTGCAAACCACGCCGGACTTTTTCTTTAGAGATGTATTGCTTGTTTTCATTGGGTTCTTTGCAAAATGCTGTAAGCTGATAGACTGCAATACAGGAATTAGTGCAGGTGTGGAGTGTTTCCTGCTCTCTATTTCTCATCTGCAGAAAGCCCCACAGTCTAAGCAGCATATCATGCTTTCCCTTTGAATCATAGTTTAGTTGTTCCTTAGTACAAAGTGCTTCTGAATTTCATTTTAACTGCACCTGCAGTCATTAAAAAATACATTTTGAATGCTTTAAAGACAATTTTTGTGAGAGCACACTCCTGAACGAAACAAAGAATGGAAGAGTGGGTAAATGGCAGGCAGCTGACGTCTCTGTCCATCAGTCCTCTATTGCACACCCAAGCGATTCCACTCTTCTAGGAGCTAACAGCCACTCTGCTCCAGTGCTGCCAGGCAGGAGATCCCAAATACAGTCTGAACACTGAACAGCAAGAAAAGCGTTTGCAGTAAATCAAGCAAAAGCCTTGAAAGCCACTCCCTTGCTTGGTGTCCCTGGCGTTAAGGACTACGAGGCAAGGACTGAGGAGGAAATGAACAGTTCCCAACTCCAAGGCATTGTTCAGCATTTTTTGTAGATGGTATACGCATCTAAGGGCAGAGATCATTTGATGTTGTCTAAACTGATACATCGCTATAGCAGAGCGTCTTTCTTGTCTTCCATAATGTTAGGTTCATTATCTGATCTTTACTCACTATAAATTATTCTTAGTCCATCAGAAATAAAGTTAACAAAAAGAAACTGCTGATCAATGTTTTGCTGCAACATGCAGGAATATTCAGCCCTGGGCTGCAAAGGGCAAGAGGAGATTGCTGTTCACCGCTATCGCAGTGCCACCTTTGTCCTCTCTTCCCCATTTCTTCAGCTCTTGCACCATTTGTGGTCATTTTTTCCCTCCAACTCCTAAAATCACAACTCCTACAGGGCAACCTACCAGCGCCAAGCTGGGTGAAAGACCATGCAGGGCTTTTGCTGATGGGAGCAGCTGGCAGGGAAGCAGGACGGCTGTCTGTGTGCAGGGCTGTGCGCTCCCTCTTCCTGTGAGGGTCTTGCTGCCTGGCCGAGGCTGGGAGCTGCTGGCAGCACCCAAGGGAGCACAGCCTCCCAGGGCACACCACAGCGCCAGCTGCCTTCAGGTACCTGCCCGCACAGTGCCTGGGCTCAGACAGGCTGGTTTCCTCAGGGGCTGCCCCGCTTACCTTCGAGGCCCAGCTGTGTAGAAAAGGGGCACGTTGTTCTGGCTGCCATTTTAGCAGCCAGAGGGGGGTTCTGTTCATCACACCTTCTGAACACACACAGTACTAGGGTGAAATAAGCTCTTTTTTTTTTTTTTTCCCCCTATCAGTGTTGCAACAGGTTTCCTGTGGTGTGACATGCTGAAACTTGCCTGAGGGTTTCCTAATGTCTGAAAAGAGAAGAGCAGAGAGAAGGGCGAAAGAGTACATCCAGGGATCTGGTATTTAATCTCAGCTCTGTTACTGACAAGCAGATACTCAGCATTTGACTTTTTTGTGTTTGTGCTTTAGAGTCATCTTCCTTAAATTCCTAATGAAAGCTGGATGCAATGCCGTTCTAGACTTTTTATGAAGTTTTCAATCAAATACATTATTATAGAACTTTGTTTGAGGACTTTGTTCATTACTATTATGAATATGCTCATTCGCTATTTGTACCTCTATGCTTAAGTTCTAAAAAAAATCTGAAGCATTGTCCTTAAAATAACATAACTGTATAAAATCCAAGTTTAAAAAGATGATTAAAATAAAAGATTATTTCCTCAGTAAGAAGTGAAACTGTTTGGCCAATTAGACTCTACTTTCAAATGACACTAATGAAAACAAAGTCTAGTCAGTATTTTTTGTCCAATGTTATTATATATTTGACATACGTTATACATAGACTATTATATACTATATATTAATATTATACATTATGAATGTAACTCCATAACAATTTGAGTTCTGCATTTCTAGGATCCTTGGCCCAGGCTGATGACCTGAATGCAAAGCCACTGTTGGAAGGGAAGAGAGACTTGGACAAAGAATCCGTGTCAAATGCATGTTCCATTTTTTGTCATACTCCTCAATACGTTGAGATGTTCTACATAGCAAGCCTTATTACTCAGAGGTTTCCTATATATATATTTTTTAGAATGTATGAATAATAAAGAGCTGATAACTAGGACGACAAAAAAATATATATATATATCCAATTTTCTTCAGTATTTTTCATCAAAAAATCCCAGAAAAGAGGGTAACTATTTGCAGAATATGGTATGAATTTCAAAACTGAAATTAGACTTCATTTGAAATGGTTTCTAGTCTTAATTTTCTCTAGTCTATTGATTTATTATTGTTAATATTTGTTGAACGAAGGCAACATGGTCTCCAAAACAAGCACCGAGATGTTGATTATAACATAATTGCATATACAGACGTAAATGTTCCTATGCATATATTAATAGATTCATTAGTTTCAGTGTTAATTCAGTCCCAATTTTTTTCATGCATGTTAACTACACAACAGCTCCATCTCGTGGTTGACTAAATATTACCTGAGGATTAGTTTTCAGTACTGTAAGAAAATTAAGGTTGAAAACAAAAACGAAAAAAAAATACTGATCAGGAGAGGAAATTTTAGATATGATTGATTTCATTGCACTTTTCTGTTGTTAAAAAAGAAAAAAATTTAAAAAGCTGTTTGAAAGAAAAAAGAATCAAGCTTGAGTTTAATGTTTGCCTTTAGTATTTACCATCTTCCATATCTAGATGGCTAATTAAAAAAAGGAAAAATGTTAATATAGAAAAAACATTAGAATTATGATTAGCTGTATTTCTGAGATCGTGAATCATACATACACTGTTATGTTTTGTTTCTTCTTCGTACAGATGTTCAAAAATGATGCAGTTAATCAGCAGTTTAACCTTGAAGCTGCAATTAAAAATGTTGACAAAATGTCCAATGAGCTGAAGAAACTAAATGGTAATTCTGAGTTCATCATCTAAGTATATGGTTGAAAGTGTTCTTTTAGCATGGTTGAGAATGGTTTCTCTGTAATACAATTGGATTTTTTTTAATCTATTGGTAAAATACAGCTATTACCTTCTTTTCATAAAATAGTGAAACAGTAGTTACATAGAATGATGTTAGTTAAGCACTCAAAAAAATGTGTTAGGCAGTCAAATTCATTCCTTTGCAGGGACAGTAATAGTTTGATAATGAAAATATTATGAACATGCTAATACCAACCTTTTTTATTACTTTGAAGTTAACAAAAGAAGAATTTTTTGCAAGAGTTGACAGATGTACACTTTAAAAAGTGCTACATTCTGTTGCCATTTATTTAGCATGTAACATTCAATAATCAGAGAATCATAAGAACCATAAATGGCTTGGGTTGGAAGAGACCTTAAAGATTACACTGTTCCAACCCTGCTTCCATGGGCGGGATTGCCAGCCACTAGATCAGGCTGCCCAGGGCCCCGTCCAACCTGGCTTTGAGCACCTCCGGGGATGGGGCACTCACAGCCTCACTGGGCAGCAGCGCCAGCACCTCACCACCCTCTGAGTAAAGAATTTCCTCCTATCATCTAATCTAAATGTCCCCTCTTTTAGTTTAAAACCATTCCCCTTTGTACTATCTCTATGAGACCGCGTAAAAAGTTGGTCTCCTTCCTGTTTATAAGCTCCTTTCAGGAACCGGAAGGCTGCAAGGAGGTCTCTGCAGAGCTTTCTCCAGGCTGAACAAGCCCTGCTCCTTCAGCCTTTTTTCAGAGGAGAACTGCTCCAGCCCTGTGATGATCTTTGTGGCCCCTTTCTGGACCCTCTCCAACAGCTCTACATCTTTCTCGTGCTAGGAACCCCAATCAGTGCTGTGATACTATGTTGCCTTTTGTCTTTCAGCGGAAAGCCAACTACTGCTTTGTGACATTATTTTGAATTTCAACCACCCCATGAAGGCCAAAGATTTAAGAGAGGCTGAAGAAAAAGCCTGGAGTTTGACGGATTAAGTAACACCATTCATTTTCACACATTGTCTTCTATTAATAGTTATTCAGTTTGAACTGTAAAATGACATAATGGTTTACTGCACTTGGAATATTTTTATTTTAATCTGGAAATGTGGGATGGAAAAATGTTATATGTAGCATATTGATTTTAAGAAATATTTTTAACCCAATTTTCTCAAACTAAGCATATTAGGTGTGGAAAGAGTAGCATAATTAGCTTAAAATGTCAGGAAATTTGGTCTGACGTTTTTCACGCATGGTTCACTCCTTTTAAACAAAGGCATGCTAAAAGAGTAATAAAAGATTTTAAATTACTTCAAGTCAAGTCATTGCTCTTATCACAGTTGTGCTCAGTGAAATGGGGTAAGAAACGATCAGTAAAAGAGAAACTGCAACTCCTCGTTTGATCTGCCTTATTCTGAAAATGTTGCTGAGGAAGAAGGCCACAGAGATTACTTAAAACCAGAAGTATTTTGATCCGGGTTTCTGTGGTGACTCTCTAATGCACATGGCTACAAAAGAAAGCAGAGTTTGGTAGTCCAAACACCCTGAAGTCTTCTTGGCCCAGCATCTGAATAGCCAGTATGTTTATATATTTCATTAGAATTTATATTTGTGAAAAGGTTTGAATTTTGAGGTGGTTTTAGTCATACAAAACATGTTTATTTGAATAATCAAATCCAGACTTACTTTGCTGGAAAAAAAAAAAGTATTCAGAGCTACAATTTGTTACGTTGGCTTAATTTTTAAAGCTCCTTCTCAAATGAGGTTATTTAAAACAAATAAAACAATTCTACGGGAGGCATTTCTGGGTTATCAGAATTTTCAAGGCAATGTAATAGAACTACAACTTCCAGCTCATACAGTCGGTGGCAATACTGAGGGATTGATCTTAATTTTAGCACTTTTGGAAAGACATATTAAAACTGACTTTTCTTTCACAAGACTAGACAAGAGATGTTTTTTAATGTATACATGTATATATATTACTCAGAGTTGCACAGAACTGAAATTCTCTAACTTTGAATTCCAGCTGCTAGCCAAATATATTGGAAATGCAGATAACATTTACAAAGCATCTATATTTAAAATTGAAACTCTGTATGAAATCTGATTATTTTTTTTTCTGAGAATCTGTATAAACTGCATGGAAGATGGTATCCTCCTTTGAGCTGTTCAACACACAATTGACTTTAAAAGGGAAAATGTGTAACACGGTCCAAGGCAATTCTTAAGCCAAGATCTTGGCAGAAGACCGAAGTTCCTCGAAAACCTGGGCAAAAAAACTGGATGAATTCCACTTTACAAAGGAATGGGAAAAAACTTTTGTTGTAGTATTCTTCAGTGGTCCTCAGTTGTGGCTTTTATTTGAGAACTGAGAAAGTTACTGGTTTTTTTCCTTGAAAAAAGCACAGAAAAAAACCCAGAAAGCAGTTGTATAAGCGGAACCAAGTTTCTCTCTGTCTGCTTTCTAAGTAAGAGATTTGGGTGTGGTCTTCCAGCTAAGAATCACATGATAGTTGATGTGTCTCCTATAAAAGAATGGTGGCTTATTTTAGAGTCAGAGATATAGTTTAAGAGGAGTCTGTGCTATCAGAGGAAAGCTTGTTCCAGAGTGAGGTTAGAGGATCACATAGAAGGCGCTTCAAGTTTGTGGGCAATGTTTTTGTTCCTGAGTGAAGCTAGAAGGCCTTAGGGAATACATCCATTTAGTGGGCGAAAATGTGCCACCAGTGGCTCATCAGTGGTATGGCAGGCAAAAGATTGTATCTGTAGATATTTTATTTCTCTAGAAAACTGTGCACAAAGACAGCTTCATAGCTGAGTCACACAGACAGGTCTTGACAGGCAGCTAAATATCCAGGGGATTTTTTTGTGTGCTGAAAGCGGATGTCTTTAGGGTCCAGGTTGGAGTCCTAATCTTTGCATGGAAATCTCCGTAGTTAAATTTATTAGGAAGTGGATTGCAGGAAAAAAACACGAATGTCTGCTGCTCAACTTTGTTTTGGTTCTTTTGTGTGCCACTTTAGATAATACTTCTGCTGCTGCAGTTCTGATCTGAAAAATAGGTTGCTTTTTTTTTTCTCCTGTGAAAGTAGTGAGCTGCATTGGTATGTCTTTCATGGGTCCTCTAATATTGTGCAGAAGCCATTTTAAGATAATACGTGTTTGTTAGAAGATAGTATTCCTCACATAAAGAATACTCATGGTTCTCTATGATTAGTGTACAGTAATAAATACACTGTAGGAAAACCCAATGTATAGAGTACTGCATTTAAGGCATGACTGAAAAATGAAAACATCGTCCTTTTTTTCATTAAAATTGAAAGCATTTTTAATGACTTCTTCGTGATTTTAGTTCACTGAAAAATGAAGTATCCTGAGGTTTATAGATTTTGGTAGACTTTGATCCTACAAGTGATCTTCATTTGGGTCTCATTTAATATTTCCTGCAGCATATTTTAGCAAACACTGGTTTCTTGAACCCCTGTCTTTTCCATCAATCAGAAGAAGAGGCGTTCTTTGGAAGTAATCAATGATATGTGCTACAGAAGAAAAATCCTGTGGGATGGAGAAATGAGAAGGCAATGGAAAATGTGTCAATTCTTAGTAATTAAGCTAAATTTTTTAAAATTGAAACTCTAAATATTTTGCTGTCTAATAAGGTGCAGTAAATATCATCAGAGCAGCTGTTTTTCCTCCTGCCCTAATTTGCAACTCTGTAGCTGTTTGTCTAGTATACGTATGAAGATGTGTTGTATAATTACTTTATGCAGATTTGACCTGTTTAAGACATGATGTTATTCTGCTTGACATGATGAAAGTTCAATAACTTGACTCATAAGCTCAGACAACTTGGACTCAATCAATACATGCAATGACCTGTCTGATGCCAGCAAATCCAATGCAGTATTACTGGAATTGAGTAAGCTAGCAGTCTGAAAGCAAAGCAGTAAAGTTGTCAGATAGGGATTTGCTCTCAATGGTATATTTCCTTTATCTTAGTTATAAACAATATATCTTAGTTGTAAACAATAATTCCCCAACAAATTTGCTCCTTGAGTGCAAACAGAAGAATCTGATTTTCCTTCCAGCAATAACATAATTGTAGGAATAACTTTAAGACAATAAGCAGAATTCCAGTGGAGTAAAACTGCTGATAGATTAAGTAGCTTGACAGCTAGGGAATAAGACAGGGGGTACTTTAAGATGAAGGGAAGTCGTGTAAAAAAACCAACACATAGTACCTCTTTTCCTTTTAAGCCAGTTCCTAACAAATATGTCTGATCTTGCTCCTGGTAACGAATCTGGATATTGTATACTTTATCATTGTACAACACCATCAATACATATGGATGAGTGGTAGTTTTTCTTGAGCTGTCTCTTACTAAGAAAGTTCCATCCTGAAAGATGAAAAAATGAAAGATGACATAAATGCCACTTCTCGTTTTGAGCTGCACAACAACCTTAACTCATGATCTACTTAGTTTTTAATCTGCTTTTTTTTCTCTTTCATAAGAGTAACTTCACTATTAATGAGGAAAAATGTTCAGATCATTTCTTAAATGTTGTATCTTTTAATCTGCTATTTCACCCATTTTCTGTCTGACACAAATGCCGATTTTTAGGGAAGGTAGGGCTGCTGTTGTATGAGGGAGAGATTCCATTAAAGGAGGGTGCTAAATATCAAAGGCAAACTTACACTTCAATCAGAAGAGAATTTAATTCCTGTTAAGTTCCAATCAGGATTCCTCTGTGATCTGTTTACAGACAGCTTAAAAAAATGATTGTGCCTGTGTCATTTTGGTAGAGACACTGATATTCTCCCTCTCTTTTTCTCCCCCTCTGCTTTTCTTTGTTTCAGATTTAACAAATCTTTGATTAAAACACCCTGTCTGAAAGGCACTGGGTGCGGTCTCCTAAACTGGTGCTTAATACAAGTCATTGAAATGCTGTATATGGCGACTTCAGCCCATTTGCTGTGAGGCACCACAGATTAAACAGATTTCCCACAGTGATGGGTGCGATACAGTTTGGTTTATCTCCACATGTACAGTTCAGTCTGTGTTTCACTTGTTTCAGTCTGTACTTCATTTTGTGGTAAACATGGCCTAGAAAAGATAGATTCATTGCATAGAATCTGAGCTAAAATGTGGAATTTTTGAAAATGCTCTGCTGGTGACAAAGAAATATTTTTTGAGGCCATACCATTCCTCCTAAGATACTCAACGTCAGATGACTCTCTGGAGATGCACAGTTTGCTCTCTTGGGCCATGGAAAACAAGAGCGTTCCTGGCTGGTTTGATCTCAGTATATAACTTTCATGTAGGTAAAGATACGCAAGATGAAGCCCCTACTATAATTATCTATATCGGAGCTCTTACCTTATCATGTAATTTACCCTCACTCTTCCATGTGACTGCAAGGACATACAGGTAGGCTATTAAAGAGATGCTGAGAATCCCCAACAATTTAAAGAGTACCTTGTTTATTTTTCGAAGAGCTGCCTCTGCCTCTGGCCGACTAATATAAGCAACATACCATTCATCATTTAGTGAATCCTGTATTTTTTGTGGGAGAGAACAGAGGAGAAAGTCATCTGTCAGTGAATTAGCTTATGATGTTGACAACATACTAGTAAGTAGAGGGAAATTTGAAAATGAGGATCATTTGGATTTATGTGCTGAATATCTGAAAGTATACGTTTCAGGGATCATACTAGCATATATTAGTGTATTGTAAGTGGTATCAAAAGATCTTAAACTAAGTTTATCAGTTTGAAAAATATGAAAGTTTTCCAGACCTAGCTGTATTGCATCTTCTAAGGGAGGAAAAGTAATATTCGGAGATATTTTCAATAAAAATTAGATTTTAAATCTTAGAATCATAGAATGTTTATGGTTGCAAGGAACCTTAAAGATCTCAACTCTCCTGCCCTGGTCAGGGACACGTTCCACTAGAAATGACATTTTCTCTTTAGTCTGCCTGGGACATTTACATCCTTTGCTTTTGTTTCTCTCTCTCTCTCTCTCTCTTTTTTTAACGATCATCTGAGGTAATTGTGCAGACTTCCTGTGATCTTAACAGTGCAACTATACACGTTCTCATGGTTTGCTCTAAACTTGACATATTTAAAGATGTGTGAAACAAAGTGCGCCTAATGGGTATGAATTCTCTACTCACCCTGGTTTTGTGGAAAGTAGTTAATATGTAGTACTACTTTAAAGCAATTGTGCAAAACACATAATCCAGCAAACAAGTCATTCTCTCACTTTGTTCTACAGTTTTTTTTGCTGCTGTTTTTTTTTTCTCAGTGGAGACAAAATAAGGCACTAAATCTTGATGCAGAAAAGGAAACTGAAAGTACCTGCTAACATCCTGACAATGTCTGCTTCCTAGAAAAAAAGCTTTGAAAACAATTCTCTCAAAATCAGCATATTTGCTCTGTTTAGTTGTTACAGTTAACGCTTGTGATGCCTTTGTACCTCATCTTCCTCTGTGTTTGTCTGGTGAGCAGTCTGTCTGCTAGGAATGGGCAACGGAGGTCTTAAATCAGCTGTGCCTCTTGAAGGAGATCTGCTGTTGTTGCCTTTAAGATTGCAGTATAAGAATAGAAAAAATATTAAAATCAGGAAATAATTTAATCTGGGGAATGCATACGGATACATGGTATTGAATCTTGATTTTGCAAGGCATGATGAATTTGTATCACTCTGACGCTGATACATTTTGAATTGATTTGAAATCAGGTTTAGGCTAATGTATAAGAACATTCATTGCATAAATTCAATCTTAATGCACAGGTACTTTTTATCAGTTGAAAGTATCTCCAGTTTCTCTAGAGGTGGGATTAATATTAATAGATGCAGCATATTTCCTGTGGAAAGTGTTTTCTTCCTTTGTCAAGGCTATTCATGGGCCACAGTGATTTGCAGGTAGTATTACTTAGCTTTCAGTATTGTTAGTTACATTGGAAGAATTGCTTATATGAAATTTTGGCAATGGTTTAACTAGACTCTAAGCCCAAACTTTGTGGAAGAAACTCTATTTAGATTCAGAATAATGTACTGAAACTGCCTTGCAGCCTTGAGCCATTGTTTGTGCATAAAATCCAGGAGTATAGGATACAAACCTAGGGGAAAGCGAGGTGGTAGTGAGCCACTTGCAGACAGGCTTCTAGCACTGTTTTAAAACAAAACAAAACAAAACAAACTACTCAGTACAATATGTCATTGCTGTGCTATGCTTTAAAATACTGATCTGGACTGTAAGCCTGTTTTACAGAACACGGCATCTCCCTGAGTCCTATGGAGGATGAGAACAGCCTTCTCTTCATTTTTCATTCTTTCCTTTGATGTAAGTAGATCCACCAATAAATAGGAGCTCAGTATCTGGGTATCACGTAGATAGGATTCAGTAAAGTGTAAGGATCAATGCAAAAAACTACCTCAGCTTGTTAAGTGTTCAGAGGCCCCGGGTTCATTATTCCTCTAAAGTAGGAAGAACAGGCAACAGCTTACTAGCTCTTTCTTTTGGGTTCCACTTACAGTGTTGTTCTACATGTGTGTTTTTTTTTTTACCAGTTTTGAAGAAAATTCAGCTTCTTGTTAATGTTGCAACTCTGGATATGAAGCTACTGGAGAGTGTAGTGAAGGACCACTAACATGGTAAAGAACTAGAGTATCTCACTTAGGGAAAAAGTGGAGAGAGCTGGGACTGTTTGGAAAAGAGAATGCTAAGGGAGGAACTTCTCAATGAGTGCCCAGAATGAGGAGTCCCAATCTTCAGCTTTTATTTTTATTTTTAATTTCTTCGCCAAATTGGGAACAAACTGCCTGCACTCTTTTTCTTTACAAACCATATTTCTCTTCTGCTTGAGGGAACGGTACAAAAAGCTCTTGGATTAATATGTTAATTACACCTGCTGAACAGGGGCACGCTATCATCCCTCGTGATTCATGGGAGAGATTCAGCCAAATGTGAGCTGCTTCTATAGAAAATTTCATATCAGTATTTGAGTATAAGAAGAATACATCACAGAAATAGTCCACATTTGCATATGACCTTGCTATTGCTACTAGAATATTATTTCTACTTGGGTGTCAGCTGTTCCAAGGAATGTTGGTAAAAGGGGAGGTTCCTCAAAGAACTATTACAGAAAATACAGAGATTAGAGTATGTACGTCACACTTAGAGTCAAGGAGCCCACTCATATTCGTCAAAGGCTAATTGCACACTACATCAGAAATCAAATTTTAATTAAGAGCTTTTTCCACTATCAAATGAAGTCATAACAATCTAATATTTGTAAGTTGAAGCTAGAAAAGGTCACATTTTAAGCAAGCAAAGTTCACGATTTCTAATAAGAATAACTGTTAAAGTAACATTGAATGAAAGGGTGATAAATTTCTTTCAGATATTCAACTTTAGACAACTAAGGTTGTGGGTTTCTAAATTTTTTTCAGTTGTAGCTCTAGCACAACAAGCTCCTAGACTGTGCAGAATGCTTTTAAGGAAGGACCTGATTGACCTACACGCTGCATAGTTTTGTAGGATAAGGTGGTTCCTTCTCAAAAGGGCTTGTCATGTTTATGGGTAACAAAGGCAGCAGGAATAATGTCTTACAAATGGAAGCATTTTACCGTGTAGGCCCTAAACTATTCCTTGACATTGCATTCAGAACGTGCATTTTATCTTCGTTGTCTGATGTACATGGTTTCACTGAATATCACTGAGCTTCAATTATATAAGAGATTCTCCTTGGTAGGAACAGAAATTAGCTGTAGAGGAAAGGGTGTAGCTTGAAAAACAAAATTTAAAGTAGTTAACCCGTGTTCCCCATTGCACCCAGCAGCAATATATATATATATACACAAAGAGATTCTAATTCAAAAGGAATGAGATGGCAATGGGTGAAACAAACCTTTCAGCACCAGGCATACTGTTGGATCCTGGCTTAGGTGGAGGCTTGATAGATTTTGATGGGAATGTATTGGAGTTGTATGGGGGCAAACATATCTGTGGCACTGCTCTTTGGGGTGTATCTGTAGAGAAGAGGAGAAGAAAATGTAAAACTTACCTTAGTTAGAATGAAGAAATCCCATCACATTTCTGCTGTTTAATGAGATAAACTTATAGAGGACTTAGAAAGTCTTTGATATTTTAGATACAGATTGTAACTTCATGTAGTCAACCGAGAGCTCAATATTAAGTAAAATTAAATTAAAAATAAAATGGAGCAGACTGGAATATTTACACGATATAAGTTATGTTTTGGACAAGCTGCAATTCAGACTCTTCAACTGCAGTACAGCTGAGGGAGGTAACAATGTGTTCTCTCCATTGTGCTGCTTCTGAACAGTGAATTTGAGGTTATATTTTTAAACTTCATTTGTGAGATCTCTCCCATATAATCATAAAGAACATAATGCTAAAATGATATTTATTTTTTTTGCAGCGTCCTCAGGCCTCACTATTGGTAAAAGGGAAACCGTTTAACTGCTCTCTGCACAGTTAGATAGCCCTGTTCCTTATGGAGTCTTAGAGGCAATGGTAAGTTATAAAGATTTGGCCAAATGCTCTGCTTCTGTTATGAAGCCGCTTTACAAACTGAATTTTAGGAACTAAACCTACAGAGAAATTTATAACCAGTACTAATTACATGAAACAAGTTCTGCTTCTGTTCCTTGGACTAAGTACCATTTCACAGAACACAGCACTGCTGGGGTCTGACCGAACATTTCTGTTGAATACTGAAAACATGCCTCACTATTTCATGCTGTGTGAAGATTACAAGTCTCTAAAATATAACGTGTTTCAAAGTAAGAAATCCTGCTGTCTTGTAACTGCCTGACCAGAGGAAGCTATTAACTATTGATTTTCTGTGTTCTGTGGCTTTGCTATATAAATCTGCACGAGGTGCACTGTAAGCATTTTACAGCCTGTCAGGATACCAATTGACTTTTTGAAATGGCTCTAAAGAAAGAACTCTAGAAACTTTTTTTTATATAGCACTAAGACAAACTTCAAGTTTTAAAGTTAGAGAATAAATACTTACGGTCTTCTTCTTCCTGAGGAACCAAGAGAAAACAAATGTTAGCAACTTATAGCACGCTGTTTTACAAAACAAAGACCTGGAAGTTGATACACTTTGATTATATTATCTAGGCTGTCACTTTCATCTAGAATGCTAAAGTTTCTGTCTTCATACAACACCAAATAACTTTTGAAGTTCTTTTGTTAAGGTGCAGCTATTATTTACAGTGAAGTAGAAGTACCATACAAGATGTTGACCCAATGTAGTGTGAACTTTCCTCATTCCTTAGGTAAATATAGGTTGAGTTATCTGAAAATTAAATTCTTAGGTCAGCTAAATAGAAATAATTAAAAAATCCAAAAACAAAAACTCAGACCTAAAATAAGTAAAATCACCTCTCCAGGGTCATAAAAAATGTTGGGATTATTCTTCATATGATCTGAGATAAAGTATTTGGGGAATCAACTGATCTTGAAATAGAAGTTGTAATTAAAAAGAAACAACGTACTATGAAAGATCCATCAGCATTCACTACACTGCATAAAGAAATAAGTTTACTTTTTCCAGAATTATTAGTTTTACAGGTACTTCATTTTATTGTAGTTCCTATATCTTTACACGTTTGCTTTGAGACTATACTTACTTCAGGTCTTTTCTGTTGTGCCCAGCCCTGCCTGAAACGAAACAGAAAACAAAACATGAATCAAAGATGGAGTGTTACCCATTCACTTGATGTGCATTAGGCTATAATTTCAATTAAGACATAAACTTTTGGTAAATTCTGTAGTCCCATATAACTGCAGAAGCAATTTTTTCTCCTCAGATAAATATCCAAAATACAAATTTTCAGCCGTAATCTAGGACGGTACGTTAGTCCTTAGCCAATCATGAATATATAAGCAGCAAAATTCTGAACAATTTATCATAAGATAAGAGTTTTAAACAAGATGAAACATCAGACTTCAAGTCTCAAACTCATTTACGGTACTCTACAACATTGGGGTGGTGAGGTACTGGCTCAGGCTGCCTAGGGAAGCTGTGGATGCCCCGTTGGAAGGTGTTCAAGGCCAGGCTGGATGGGGTCCTGCGCACCTGGTCTAGTGGGTGGCAACACTGTCCATGGCTGAGGAGGTGGAATTAAATGTTCTTTTATGTCCCTTCCAACCCAAGCCATTCTATGATTCAGTGATTCTGTGATGGAACAGATGATGAAACTTCAAGCCCTCATTTCTTTGACAAATTTTCTTATCTGATTAGCAGATCTCAATGTTAAAATTACTTCCTTATTTTGTTTGAAAATCAATCACACTATTCAGCCTATGTTATCTAGAAAATGCTAGGCAATTATCAATTTTTGCTAGGGGATGCTATTTGCTATGGGTTTTGCAGGCTCGTAATAGGAGAGCAAGCCTTTCTCTTCCTAATATTCCACACAAAATGTCTTTGGGATTCATGAAACGATGTTTCTTAGAGCAAGACCTTGATCTGCTGGTTAAAATATGGACCATTTGTTTCTTTATGCCAGTAGGAAGGGAGCCCTGACATGCGCAATGGCTATTTGAGATAGGGCTTGAGAGGCAGCTCTTATCGCATTCACACTTTTCTGCAGCAAACACCACATTCCATACGTACTGTTAGAACAAAACTTTGATGTGTGCAGATACCACTGGTATGCAGTAGCAGTAAATTACCACATCCTACATTGCTTATCCACATTTTTGTTGAATTTCATTTATATTTTCATTAAGTTTTAATTAAATGAACTCTTACTTTACAGGGATTTGCTTCCTTAGAGGAGATGGATTTCCTCTTTCATATCTATCACTTGGTGGTACAGGAGGTTTTGGCATCATTGCTAGCTGTTCTCCCAGGGCTCTAAAGCAGGAGAAAGATGATGAAATAAAGGCAAAAATTTGGTTAATGTGAAAAAATTGACTAATATTGGCATCAAGAGTCTCATGTCAAGAGGGAAAACTGCTTACCTTAGCTGTGGAGTCAGAAGCTGTGAAACAACAAGGAATAGTTATGAGTTAAGATCTAAGGATATCAAAACAGGTTAAAAACGTGTAAGCACCAAACTAAAGAGACCTCACCTTTTCGGGATGGCCTGGCTTCCTCCCTGAAAATAGTAAAAGCTTATGTTCAGAAAAAATGTAACTGCAGATAATTAAACTTTCTATGAAAAAAAAGTTTTGAATATTATCAACAGCAGTGTTTTGCAAGTTGAAGCACTGGGACTCCTGAGATGTAAGCCAGAAAAAGATTTTGGCTTTATAAGCAGTGGAAGAATTGCAATATCTCTTATTAAAGGAAAAATTTTTAATTTTCAAAATGGCACATTTTACAAAAATATTTTCTGTGATTCAGCTTTGAATTACTGAATACTTCTATACTGACATGTACCAAATAGATAATAAATAAAAATCATGAAGTAGTCAGTTTTTATTCTTTGTAAAGTGCAGTATCAAGGTCTGAAACAAATGCCCTTCTTCCTTTCTTTCTGTGTTTTTTAAGTTCTCAGCATTCTTTTCAGTCTGGGTAACAAACTACATATAATACTATATAGAGATTTTTGTTAGCTTTGTATGCAAAGTTGTTCCCTCTTTTAACCTGCTAAATTTTCCTATCATCATTCACTTAATTTATTTTATTCCATTTTTGTGCAGGAATCTCATAACGTCTTTCTGATCAACCGACCCTGATCTACTTTGTAAGTACTGCTCACGTTATTTATTCCAAAACAGATCACATTGTACATAACATGAATTAAAGTACATTTTGTTGAGCCTTGATCTTTTGCATGAATTCTATTTGATCTGATAATTTTGAATATTATTATTTGTATTAATATTCAAGCCATTGATATGACCATTAGCAAATACTGACCTGGTACTGGGCTTTCTCTTTCAAATGGTGGAGCAAGGCGATCCAGTGGGGGTTTCGTGCTTCTGTCTATAGAAGGAGCTGGGGCTAAACACAGTAACTGTGTAAGACATTGTGCTGGTACAGGTTGATATAACTTTGTTTTGCGTAGCCATGAACTGGTTTTACTTCTGAGAATAATAAAGGGGTCTTCTGACTAAATAGTATTAGAAAATGAAGCTGAGGAGGCAAAAGCGAAGTGCTGTGTAGCCCACTGACAAAGAAAACAACAGCTGTACTTACGTTTTGAAGGCTTGACATTTCTGTCATTGTTGCTTGGTAGAGGAGGGAAAGCTGGCAGCTAAAACAAACATTTTACACATGGTTAAAACCTGCCCTCACCTTTCTATCTTAATTTTAATGTATTGAACACATCACACTGTATCTAACAGTCTTGGTGTCTGGTAAAGCACAAAGAATTGGTCTCTGTCCACTATAGGAGTCATTAATGCTCCTGAAGAATGACCTACATATGTGATTCTTTGTCTCAAAAAGAATTCCCTCTGTCTCATAGGGAATATTTTAGTGGTTTGTTCTGTTTGGGGAGGGCATGAGCATGTCAAAGGAAAGAACCAGGAGTTTCAAGAATGCTGCTGTAGCTTTGTCTCTTCAGTGCAGCAGGTGTTAGTTTTGAAATCTGGTTTTGAAATTAGTGGAGCATATTTAATTCTGGGAAAGATGCACTAACACTGTGCTAATGCTAGCTTCTGAGTGAGGCAGTGGGAAAAAGGACTATTCTTTCTTATTGTGAGAGCTGGGTCAAACAATTGGTTATCAGAAGCAGCAAAAAAAGGGTGAGACTGTTTTGACATCTAAATCTAAATCTAGATTTCTTCAGACAAATGTCTTTCTATGTTCTTTCTTACTCCAATATATAGTGCAACAATCTAGGACATCAGTTATGAGAACTTATGATATTTCAAAGTGTACTCTGTGTTTCATATATGTGAACTATGGAACTGGGTCAGACCAAAGTTCCCTCCACCGCATCCTAAAATTACCTTCACATGGGTAGGTCTTACGTACAGCTGTGCTGGCATACACTGAACTGACAGTGCAAGTTGTAAGCATTACATAGCTTTCAATTTCAAAGGACAAAAAAAAACAGGGAAAAAAATGCATGTCATCAGGGTTCTCAGTCCCTTACAATACTTTTTGTAGTCTTTGTTCATTTGAAAGAAAATATTTTATATGCAAGTATTGTTAAAGAAACAAAGTGGGATCTATTAACAGTCTATAATTAGAATTCACAAGCTGATGCAAATTTCCAATGTTAAGAAACAGACAAGTAGTTTGAAAGAATTTAATATTTGACCCACCAAATTGTATTGTTCCGTGAAAAAAAACCACCCTGTAAGAGTTCAACTATTTTGACAGCTAAAATCTTCTTCTTCCTCTACATGTACTATTTGAATAGCAATAACATTACACTTGGATTTCCACTTAGGTACTGGCAAAGTAAATAGATGAAGTATTTCATTTGCTCTGAAATATCAAGAGAGAAACATACAGAAGCACCTCTTCCCCCAAATGAGGCTGGTGCTGGGGCCGGGCCGGGCCGCTGGGGTGGTACTGGAGGCTGATGTGATGATCTGGCTGTTGGAGGCCTGTCTAAAGAAAAGAAAAATCCCAAGCTAAACAACTATGAAAACAGTTTCTTTATTTTCAGGCTACTGAAAAATCAGACACACACAAAAAAATGACAAGCTGAGAAAGCTGATCTCTTCCCAATTTTCACTAATACTTTGCTGCTGTTATGACAACTCATTCTGATCGAGGAACAACTGCTAAAGCTAAAATAGTATGTAAATTTTTTTCTTACTTTATGCAGATTCCAATCCACAAGCCAAATTGTGCACGCATCACATGAAATTTATCTTTAATCCAACAGAGCTTTTCTGAAGTAGAAAATTTAGCTTTAGAAGTTACAAAGATACCAACTTGCAGTGTCTGTGCCACCTTGAGATAAAGCCTTCTATATTCCATTACCAGCCACGTAAATGTAGTTGATAATAATGTGAAAACATTACTTATGATTTATTTCTAGTAATTACCTATATAGTCTGTGTTGTTTGCAAGTGACTTGGCAGGAAATATGACATTGTGGTGTGCTTCATCGTTATTGGATGGAGGTGGCTCATAGCCATCACTGTCATGTTCTGCTTCCTCAGTTTCTTCCGTTGGTGATTCATAGTCAGCCTCGTCTTCCTTTTCCTGGTCATCATCAGGGCTTTCATAGTCATCATCTTCATCCTGACCAATGTACGTAAAAGATGAGTGCTATAACAGGTTACTGTTTTTGCAGTTTCCTTGGGGCTTCTCAGTACAGTATTTTTCAACCTGGTATATATCATGTTTTTAAAACCATTTTGAATGTCTGTTTTTAGATAACACACAAGTTAAGACAATAGCAGTCACTTCAGAGCTTCCCAAAAGAACACTGGAGCAGTGGTTACTGTCTGTTGAACTCACTCTTACATAATAGTTTGTCTTCTACAGACTGAAACTTGACTTTAAAAACACTTCTGAAAAAAAAAAATGAGGTTTGTGATACAGGTCTTGATCGATACTCTGACCAGCACAAAAACAGACACATACTACGAGCATCTTACTGGGTCCTAAAAAGATCACAGTGTAAGCATGGTAGTGGCCGTTGCACGCATCTTCTGTGCTGTCTGCCATGACTTACAGAAAAAGTGTTTTTATTTTTTCACTGATGCCTTAGCTGAAAGTTCCAGACCAGCTCATACCAGCCTGCATTACAGGCGGTTACTTTCATCTTGTAGGCTCCTGAAAAAGCAGCAAATCTTCTGCAAATGCAGTAACAAGTGTTTTTTAAGAATCCCTCTCAAGTGATTTTTTCCAAACTACGTTGGCAATGGTCAGTGAGAGATCTTCACAGACATGGACTGCAGATCAGTCAGTTTATTCATTTTGCTAGCTAGGTTGTGTTTGCCTCATCTAATGAAGTATACCAGTGCATCTTCTGTGCTGAAAGACAGAAAGCATTCTTTGCAGTCTATCATCTGGCTTCAAAAAATTCATTGGATTTTTCAAAAAGTAAGCTTTATAGAGAACAAAATAACAAGATTTTGCCATTGAATAACACAGCAACCTTCTCTTTACTAACCATCTCTTTCAGGAGCTTGAAATAGGAATATAAACTTTAGCTGGTCATAGTTTGTGAGCTTGTACTTGGACCAGTGGTACAAATCTGCTGTTGTGAAGCTCTGCCTTGTATTACTGGGCAAAAGCCCTTTTCTCAGTGAAATTTGTGTGCAGCTACTCCAATCATTCACGCTTCTCTTCTTCCTTAGCCTAACACCCCATGCCGTTGACCAATCCATTCGTACTGTCTAAAGTAGGTAATACAGGAAATGATAGAGATTACAGAAAAGTTGAGCCAGTATACTGTAGTATGTTACGTTAATCCTCATACTCACAAATGAAGACCAGCCATCATCTTCTTGACTGTATCCTGCATAAAGAAGTATAAGCACAGTAAAATTTGAAAATGTCAGGACGTCACTTGACAAAAAGGACAAAAAACCATCCCAAATCCATTCTGAACCACAATACCACAGTTCCTACCAGAGCAAGAGCAAGGTTGGCCTGTCAAAGGCAGGCAGACTGGCATCCATGCGGAGCTCATGAAAGGTACTACAAATACCATTCTTATTCAAAATTAAGAGTAAAGCTTTCCTTATATGAGATTATATATTCTGTCTCATCTAGTTTGTCCTGTTCTTCATGCTTAAATATCGTTTGAAGTAGAACGCTTTCAGAATAAGCACAGCCTTTGTAGCTCTTAAAAATTATTATAGCGTTCAAATCTAAAGTTATTTTAATTTCCGTAGAACTGGGGGAGCATGGTAGATGCAGAAGGTTTAAGTGCTCTTTGCCTAATAGGAAAATAATTAAACATTCAGAGCCTGGCAGACATGTGGATGCTTGTGTTTCTACTGTAGGGTGCTGCTAGGAGTGGGAGCATGGAGCAGAAGTGTCGGAACAAAAATATGTGTAAGCACTGATACTACATATGGGGTTAACGAAAGGCAGTTTGGGAATGCTCCTGTGAATTTCTCTACTCTTGCCTTTCCTCTCCATTGTTTCTCTATTAAAAAAATATTTTCTTGTTCTCTCATTACTACAGTTGTTGGTGCAGTGTACAACATTTTGCTACTTTGTGAACTCTTTTTTTCCTTTTATGTCTTTTTTGCTTTGCCTTGTCTCACTTATTATACTCTATATAGAGAGTGGTTTAACATTTTTAAACACTATTTGTAGTTAGAGACTGCCAGTACACACTTACCTGAATTTTCAGGACACTTTTGTGTTTGGCCCCTACAACAAGGATATAAACAAATAAATTCCTTCCAATTGCAATTTTTAAACGTTTTATGTACACTAAAATCTAATACACTAAATCTAGTACACTAAATTGCTAATAAAGCTGACGTTTAACTTTAAAAGTAAAATGAAGTCTGTCTAAGTTAGCTTAACTTTACACAAAATACCATAAACACACTACTTTATATTTCACATACAGTCACCAAATGTCGGCTCAGCTGTCTTGAAAACAAGGCCAAGTCAGTGAGGTGGAGTGTTTGGAAGGAGCATCAGTCCTTGGAATAGAACTTAAAATAGAAACTTAAATAATTCTATTGGTGCTGCTGAAAGTCAAGTTCAAAATGTTTGTAGGACGTAATAAATATCTGTATGGTTTTCAATTCTAGTTTTGAACTCTAGCTAATGCAAAGGTAGGAAATCACGTCCTCAGCTGGCCTAAAACCATGTCATGTAGACTAGACTTCAATTTTCACAGTATATGAATTTAAATTGTTGTTTTCTCATGACTCCTCCACCCTAAAAATCAATGTAATTGCATTTTTTTGCTCTTTTCCTATTGCAAGAATATTATATTCAGTAAGTTGTGAAGCATTTTAAAGTGTAATGATGTACAGGTCTGCAAATTGCATTAGTGATGACTCATTGATGTAATGATATGTGCCCAAATTTTATAGCATTCCTAAAGATTAATTTACTCAGTTGGAAAATTGCATGAAATTTATATCTTTATTGCTTTGAGACATGACAGAAGTTTCCAGGTTGTTCATGGGTTCAAGCATTTCTATTTTTAACAGATAACATCAACAACACAGTTTTATTTTATAGGCTTTCCAGGTGATCCCTCTGACACACAGGTGTCATGGATCAAACCAACAACAGTCCAGAAAAGATACAGCTGAAAACTTTGAAAAAGAGGTCAGAATTTTTCACTTACCATTTTGGGAAGAAAGAGATCCTTCCTTCATTTCTGTTTATTTCTTGACTTAGTTTACTCACAATGCTGTTTAAAAGAATCACACAAATAGCTTTTAAAAATCTCCTTGAAACCTGTCAGTCACTTTCTTAGCTGCTTTCCTCCCATTTGACCACAATTTTTACTAAATGAAATGTTGTGATTTGGATGTATCATTTACTGTGTGGTAGGAATACTTATTTTCTCTTCTTATTGCAAAGCTACACTATAGCACATAGAAAAAGGAAGAGCTTGTAACTTGGCAGTTGAATATTGGGCTTTTTTACATGGAGAGGAACCCACATTGTTGGATCAAATTTAAAAATCGATGTTAAGCTCAGCAAGCCTTAGAAATTGAGGGTGTGGCAGACATCAAGCACTAGAGCAGTGCTTCAAATAATGGTGTTGCATTTGTATTACTTTGCATGGAAAAAGCAGATGCTATTTCAGGAAGCAGCTTCTTTCATGCCTATGGTCACGGAATTGAAATTAAATGCACCTTGTGACTGTCTTTTCTTTTTGTCCCCCTCCCTCCACAATCACGATATGCATAGTCAGGAATCCCTCCCATCAGCTTCATGTCATAACACATACTAAGGGCAGGGCAGAAATACGAATGAAACATAAGAAGAGTACAGCTTTATGTCTAGAGAGATTTTGATGTGTTTTTCATCACTCATGCATAGTTTGTGTGCAGTGCTAGGGTGAATGACAACCAGAGAAATACAGTCCTCAAAGATCTCTAGGCCAGGAGCATGCAGTTAAGCTGCACTTATTGCTGGCATCCATGCTCAGCCCACTGAGAGCAACATCACTCTGCTCTGCTGCTAATGAAATTTTCCTCGACGATTATTTTATTTCAAAGAAAGTTTTTGTTTCAAAGAAAACATAAGCTGAGTCATACTCTGATTCTTAAATCTCATTTCTTTTTATAGGAAGTCCACTAGAAAGTCCTGTGGCAGCCAAAGCGGGTGGGTTACACACATATAGTTGAAAATGGCCCATTTGACTTCTGGCTTATATTATTCAAGTCTAGCAGAATGTGGAAGTAAAAGTATTATGAAGAAAAATCAGGAACCAAACGTGTCTGCTTATGCCAGATTCTAAATCCTGTAAAAGCTTAATTTGATTGTTTGTAAGAGCAGATTTATTTTCTGTAGATCTTAGATCTGGCAATAAACTTTATATCAGTATTGTAAAATCTTTGTATGTGTCCAGGAATTGCCAGGCTGTTACTAGTCTCTTGTTTTTCTTCCTGTTCATATCTTTTTCTGCTACTTACCAACATTGATCCCCTAATTATCTAATTTGTGCATCTCTTTCATGTCTAACTGCTTTTCTGGGCAGAACCTGAGTAAGGCAAGCTTTCAAGCACTCCAGTATCAATAAAAACTTACTGTTTTTATAATCCGGAGCCATGTAGATGCTTGCTGTCTTGCCCTTGCTACTTCCCCACTGTGAACCTCACTATAATTCAGATTATGGAAGTGCTACAGAGGCAGATTGAGCTACCAGCAAGTATCAGATAACAAGTAATTTCAAAACAATGTATCTAAAAATGATAAAAATGGGTGATTTTATGTTAGGGGCATGGACCCAAGGATGAGTATGAAAACAGACAGAGGAAGAATATTCTGGGCGTTTTCTTTTTTAAGACTACTTTGCAATTTTCCAAGTTTAAGCAAATGTCATACTTGCCCCTTTTGAAATAAGTACATGCACAAATGTTAACAACCTCAGAATGATTACAGAATTACAGCTGTCTCAATCTGATGTTGTCACCCAAGTAAACTGTATGAGGGAAGAAAATTTCCTAAGTACAAGCTTCTCTTTTTTCCCATGGAATTCACACTTGTCTGCACAATAAATCTTGTGCTGCAGGTGATCAGTAAGTTGCTATGTGAATAGTAAGACTCCAGGGAAACATCAGGAAGTGTTCTGGTGAGAACTGTGCCCTGCTTAGACATGTGCTTTTGTAGAGAAGTGGATTACAACACATGTGTTTGGCTAATTCACTATCATAGGAGAGGCTGAGGAAGTATCTTTCAAAATATTGAGCTTAATTTCTGCTGAAGAAGTAAAGAAAAGGCCACAGGCTTTAGAGTTATTAGTTGTTTAGAGTCCCACAGGTGTGAATGTGATCTGAGTGTCTGCAGGCTTTCTGGACCAAACCTGGGCTGGCTGTTGTGAGGATTTACATCAGCCAGTTTTGAGGAAAAACTGAAAGAGGAAACTTGCTCATTAAATTCACTCAGCAAATTTTCAAAATCATTTTCGGCTTAAAATACAGCGTGTAGTCTTTGAGTTTATTTTAAATGGTTCAAACCAATGGCTTAGAAAAGCAAGCAAAGTTTAGAATGGTAACTTTTTACAAGCAACTTTATTACAGAAGGTACGTGCAAGGAGCAGCTGAGTCTGCCATGTGAGGAAGGAAGTACCAAAACCACACTGCTTGCTGAGTTGTGGGAGTGTGTGATAGGACAGGATAAGGCAACAGCACTTGCAGAAAATGTTACTCAGACTTCTGTTTCTCTTTCTGCCTCCTTCACCAGGCACTTAGCTTAAAACTGGCAGGAAGTTCAAAAAAAAAAAAACCCACACAAATACAAAAACACCAGTACTCTAAAATGACTTTTGTTTGGTTACTACAGATATTGCTGTCATGAATAGAATCTTTTCTGCGTGTATTAGGAAAAAGAACTTAGGACAGGTGAAAGAGAAAGAAGGTGAAGTGCTCTGAGACCAGGAAGTCGCGTAGATTGGACGCTGCCAAAAGCATAGTTTGTGATGGAGGCTTTGTTGTGGTTTTTGAATAATGTCTGTTGGGCAGATGCAACACTATTATGTTGCCTTCAAAACAGACTGAGTATCAATTAAGTTTTAAACATTTCAATCTTTAGCAGCCTACCCAAGAGAACATGTGTGCACAAACAGCATCACAGAACTGTAGGGGTTGGAAGGGACCTCTGGAGACCAGCTAGTTCAAGCCCCTGCTAAAGCAGGTTCCCTCAGCAGGTTGCAGAGGAAAGTGTCCAGATGAGTTCTAAATGTTTCCGGAGAAGGAGACTCCACAGCCTTTTTGGGCAGCCTGTTCCTGTGCTCTGTCACCCTCAAAGTAAAGATTTTCCTCATGTTCAGATGGAACTTCCTGGGTTCCAGTTTGTGCCTGTTTCTTCTTGCCCTGCCACTGGATACCACTGAAAAAAAAACCTGGCCCCATCCTCTTGACTTTGGCCTTTAAATATTTATATACATTGATAGATCCCTTCTCGGTCTTCTTCAAACTGAACAGTCCCAGGTTTCTCAGCCTTTCCTCATAAGAGAAGCTCCAAGCCCCTAATCTTCTTTGTAGCTCTCTGCTGGACTCTCTCTACAAGTTCCCTGTCTTTTTTGAACTGAGGAGCCCAGAACTGGATAGAGTACTCCAGATGTGGCCTCACCAGGGCAGAGTAGAGGGGGAGGAGAACCTGCCTTGACCAGCCGGTCACGCTCTTTTTAATGCACTCCAGGATACCATTGACCTTCTTCATCACAAGGGCACACTGCTGGCTTGTGTTCAACCTGTTGTCCACCAGGGCACATAAATCCTTCTCTGCAGAGCTCCTTTCCAGTAGGGTCAGTCCCTAACCTGTACTGATGTGTGCAGTTATTCTTCCCCAGGTGCAGGTCTCAACACTTGCCCTTGTTGAACCTCCTAAGGTTCCTCCCCACCCAGCTCTCCAGCCTGTCCAGGTCTCTCTGAATGGCAGCACAGTCTTCTGGTGTGTCAGCCACTCCTGCCCGTTTTGTATCATCAACAACTTGTTGAGGGTGGACTCTATGCCTTCATCCAGGTCATTGTTGAATATGTTAAAGACCAGAGCCAGTACCAAGTCCTGGAGAACACCACTAGTTACGGGCCTCCAACTAGACTGTGCCACTAATCACAACCCTTTGAGCTCTGCCAGGCAGCCGGATTTCAGTCCACTGCATTGTCCACTCATCTGTCCCACACTTGCTAAGCATACCTATGAGGATGCGAGGGGAAACGCAGTCAAAAGCTGTCGTTCACCTCTGCTTTTTTGAAAGAGAAGGACATTATGTATATTTTTATTGTCTAAGATTGCAGCTTTTACTCTCCAGAAAGCAGCGTGACTTTCAGACTGTGCCACATTTGTAGGTTCTGAATGGGTCCCATTCAGAACTCTGCACATGTACCATGTTTGAACTGTCGGGTGTAATTACATGCTTTAGTGCAGTGATGCAGTTTTGTTACTGCAGATTTCCACAAGTGCTAAGGGATTTACATAAACTTTCCAACCAAAAGCTTAACACATAATTGTGTACAAGACCTCAGCATCTGTAGCAGGCACACCAAAAAGCTTGGTGATAATTACAAACAAGAATGGGAATCATGACTTCAGTAAGTGGACTGTGGAGTTTGTTAAGATCCCTCAGGTAGTTCATCTGAGGCCTATTCATATGCAGGAGAAGTGAATCCTGTGTAGATTTTTCCCTGTGAAACACTAGTCAGAATAAAAATCTGCATGATTGTCTGGATGTACCAGTCTCCTAGATATGTGGCCCATAAATGTTTAGCAGTTTGGCTGTCTTAATTGAGGGTTCTAAAGATTTTTTGAAGTTTTTTAATTTTCAAAGCAGTTTTTAAATCCTTTCTTGGTATTTAAAAATAAGACACCAGCCTGTAATGTGGCTGGTAGAGATTAACATTTAAATTTTGGAGGGACTTACTAGTTTCAGAAAGTGGCCCATCATACTTTGTAATGACAATTGTTATCTGCTGAGACACTGAAAGGTTCCTGTAAACGTTAAAGAACCATCCCTAAAAAAGAAATGGCACAGTTTCATGCAAAACTTGATCACTAGAATTGTTGAAATGCATGTATTTAGTAAAACCACATACTCAGCTCAGGAGGTCTGTCTGGATGTGTGCTGTGGTTTGCAAACCTTTCACAGTTTCAAGTGCTATAAGTGCAACTCTTGCTATTTTATGTTGAGGCATTTTTATAGATCTTTGCTCTGTCATTAAGTAGATTAGATACTGGAATTAAAACACACTAATGTGTGTTTCAGCGGGTAAAAGAGCTTTTCCTACAAGGTGATTGTTCTATTACGATATGAAAGCAAGGCGTGAATGTTTCACAGAAGCCAGTACAAAGCACTTTCCATTTTGATAAGAGCAAGGAAGTTCCAAAGTAATGAAATTAATGAAAGGAATGACTAGATATTCCATCCATCAACTTTATCTGTTTTGTTTATTGTGTTTTTGTTTTTCTTAAATGACAATCGGTTCTTTTTCCTATTAAAGTTCTAAATTCTTGTTTTAAACAGTGGCATTCCTGGTGGATTTCCCATCATGCCATCCCTTTTCCATGTACAATCACAATATTCCAGTGAATTGCTTCCTGTTGGCAAGTGAAGAAAAATCATTCACATTTGCTAATTTGCTTTTTTTTTTCTGTTCTTCAAGTTGTGCACTTAACTGCACTGTTCTGTTAAAGCTCTTCGTTTCAAATTCTCATCTTCCTGAGAATCCCAAAAGATCTGACTAAAGAAGGCTGCTGGCTTTCTGCTTGACCATTACAAGGCATGAGGACTGTAAAAATGGAATTTGCAAAGCATTTTTGATATATTATTGATCAGAAGGGGAGCTATGAGCAACTCATTGTTAAATTTTAACTGTTCCTCCATTATATTAATATCGCTTATGTGTATGTGTTTGTAAGTTGTTGCATTGACCACATTTTACTTATGAATGTGAAAGGAAATCACCAAAGGTTTTCAAAATTGAAAGTTGAAACGAGACAAATTTATGAAAGGAGTGTAGAAGAGGGAATAGTTATTGGAAAATTACAAGCAGTGTGTTTTGCAGTCTAATGATGTGAGTTTTTCCACAGTCTCTGTTCCCCTCAGAGCCTCAATAACCATGGTTAAATGGTGATATTAGTTGACTCTAACTTCAGAAATGCCAGGACACCTGGGCATCTTTTCCATAACATCTGGGCTCACTTATTGCACTTCATACACCACTACACCCTGCTGTCAGGAAACTTATTCTGTGAAAATACAGATATGATCTTAAGAAACACATCGTGTTGGAGAGTTTCAAGTTCAAGTATTTGTATATCTGATCTGAACAGAGGTATCTTCCTGCCCTCAGATCTAGCAACCATTTTAACTGTGAGCACATGGATATGACAGACCAGAAAGCTTTTCAAATTTTTGCAGTATTTTTAGCATCACCAAAACATCTTACACATGCTCTGATGCATCAGAAAAACTGAAGGAGACTCTTGGTGTCTCTTAGCAAGATCAAGATATGCATAGAAGGAGAGAGTCTGGAACTGGGAAGTGAACAAAACAGAAATAGCCATTTTTGAATGACTTGAGCTCCTCTTCCCTTGCTTTGTTTAGAAGACCATGAAGCTCCACATCTCTCATCATTGAGAGCCTTCTGACTTACATCATACATAAAAAAGAACTCACAGCAAATAAAACCCCTCATTTTTCACCACAAAGTACTAGAAGTTGTTCTCTGTTACTCTGTATTGACTCAATGGGAATACTGTTCTTCATTAGTAACTTCTATGAAATTATGACAGCTGTTTGGGTGAGTTCAAAACATTTTCAAGGCCTAACTCACAGGAGCAAAGAAAATCAATTTAACACTGATCCAGACCTTCCATTCCGATTTATCTTTATCACCCACCTTGATGTAAAAGCACGTGATGAAAAATACTTTAACTCCTCAACTCATTTGTGCAGACCTGATTTTTTTTCCTTTGAGTACGGGTCAATAATGAAGCAGTGAGCAGTTAAATCTTACTTTGCAGTAATGTTTAAAAACTTCAGCCATTGTGTAACTGCTATCGAAAGAACATTTGTGGGTGAAGTCTTTAAAACTGTCACAACAACCTTCATTTATTTTTATGTTGGAACATTCTTCTTTTTCTCCTAGTAGGGTACATTAACAAGTTTCTAACTGATTACTTGAAATCATTTGCCTGATGTTTGCTATGAGTCTTCACTGATGATGAGTTAAAATAACTTTTAACGTGAAGTAGTATGGCTTTACTTACGGCACTCGGAGTTTGGGAAATTTCTGGATATCATTTTCAGACATGTTCTGCAAAGGAAACATATGGTATAGATCACAAACTTGTCCATGAAACACCCTGTGGCTACAGAAGTTAGCATGTTCAAAAATGTGGCATGAAGTTTCTACTGATATATAAACATCAACTGAAATTATAAATAAAGTACATAGAAAAGTAATGCAAGACAACAGGCTGCCACCCCAACGGCCCAATGTTAAATAAAGCTTCAATAAGAGAAGATTTCAATCAAAAATCTCCTCGATATTTTTTTCTCAGTTCTGCTGGATGTTAGTCTTTATTTTATGTCATCATCAGTTGTATCAAATTTGCTGGAAATTTAATAAAAATCAGGGTATTTGTTTACACACAGATAACTTCCCAAAAAATGATCACTTACATGCCTAGCTTTAATGAGAAGTGTTTCTGTAGAAAGGATGTTTTAAAGATAGCTGGTAGAAAGAGAGATGTAAGGAGTAGTATCCTTAAACAATGCTTGTCAGATGAGAGCTGTATGAATTGATTTGTTTATCAGTAGGTGAGCCATTCTTCTAGAGAGTAATTTCAAATTAATGGCACTGCTTAAAGTTTAGTTAAAGTCATTTCATTTTCTGATTTGGGTTCTAACCCAGTTCTTTATTGGTGTTCTGTTGTCATACTGTCTTACAGGCCAGATTAAAATTCATCCCTGCTTTGCTCCTCAAGAGAAATGGAAATAAAACTCTCCTCAACAACAACTTTCCCCCTGGAGACTGTAGGAGATACGTCAGCTAAAGCAGGCAGATAGTAAATGGAAAGGTTTGAGAACTATTTATAGTCTTCTATTTATTTGTTTACTTATTTGTTTATTTATTTTCCCCTCCTTTCTGGATATTGCTTTTTCTAGATTGCTCTCACCTAACATGCAGGATAACCTATCCTTTGTGTCTTGAGATGTAATAAATCACCTCAGTGGGCCGTGTCTCAGAATTAATAGCTACATTCTGGCTACATCCTGTGCTTATTACAGACGTGAGATCAACAGAATGCTCGTGGTCTGCTTGAAATTATCATCAGTGATGAGAATACTCTCCTTGACAATTTGAGAGTTATCACAGTAAATGTAAAAGCACAGAGTATTGCAAAAGCTTTTTCAAACACTTGTGTTTTCAAAGCAGTGTACAAGTGAATAGTCCTTTGTAAAGAGCAGTTCTTGGTAGAGAAGGCAGACTTCTACCATAGGTGATGATTTTAGGCTTTTTTTGCTTCACGTGTTTTTAGTATACCTAAAAATACGGTATTTAAGTGACTTCATGAGCTAGATACATTGAATTCCTTCATGTCTACATGATGAAATCAGGTAAAATTGTGCACGATTGCAGAATTTCAGGTTAAACTCTACGTGGTAAAATGGAGTGTGATTTGCCAGAGTAGATGAGGTCTGCGTGCTATAAACCCAATCTGTAACGTCACGGTGTATGAGAAGTTATGTGTTCTAGTGGCGATGTAGCTGGAGAACTCCTTGCACTTAAGAGCAGCCTTGATAGCCTAACAAAGCTCACATGCTTTTTATTAAAAAATATATTTCTAAAAACTTGGGGGTAGAGTAGAATGTTCCCTGTGCTACCAAAGTGAAGCAATTTGATTGCAGGTTACTAGTGGCCTGAGCTGAGATGTGCTATGCGCTGACAGCTTTACTGATGCTCCTGCAAAGAGGGTTGGCCTCTCTCCTTCCACCCTGTTGTGCCACTCCAAATATAGGATGGATAAATACACTGGGCTTATTTTTGAGGATTTGTTTTGTTTAGTCAATCAAAAGCTTTACATTGGAACTTGGATGGTAGGCGTGTTCTTTCTGTCTTTTTTACTGCCAGCAGTAATTAATTTCTAATTATATACTGGTTTAAAATGACATCAATGTTTTTAAAGACACAACAAATCTTAGCTGTGTTTTCCAGCACTATTGTGCTTCTGGGTACATTTATAGGAGTAAACTACAGCAAAAATATATTCCTTTTATGGAAACGTCCTGCAGGATTTACTGAAGCATCTTGATTTTTTCTAAAGACCTTTTAAGCTTCTCACTGGAACTCTATTGTGGCAATAAACCTGACAAATGATATGGGGTAAAACTCTCATAAAGGGCCATTTTGCCCTTTTAAATCTTGGGGAATTTTATTAAAGTAAGTTATGTGGAATCCCTCTGGTTTTATTCCTACTACATCTCAACTGGAACATTTTTGTAGTAGCCAGAACATATAGAAATGTGACTTTGAAGCTAGCAGGTTATTCTAGTGGATAAGACAGCCTTATTTCTGCAGTCAGTTTTACCAAACAGCTCTGACAGTGGATCCAAAACCTGCATACAACTCAGTATTAATAGCTTCTTGTGTTGAAATGTAATTGGGCAGTTTCCAGTAATTTAGACATGAAAAGATATTTCTTAGAAACACCATTCATAGAGAGGAAGTAAAAACAACATGATTGCATTGCAGTTTAGAATATTCCACTTAAATTCACATGTTGTTTTTAACAAGTGAATCTTTTTTACGCTATAAATGTAACAAGTAGGTTAAAAGCTTAAAAACACTTGTCTTAGAAGAGCTGAGGAGCTGCTTGCTTCCTTAATAGAAAAACATCCCTTGAATCTACTAGGAGTTTCTGAAAACATGCTGCACTCTGGGCCATTTACTTACAGAAGCGTGTTGGAAATAATACATAATAATAATAATAAACCCCACCACTTTAGAAACTGCAGTTATTGCTCTTGTTACTTATCCCTCAAAATTACAGTATTTCAGAATGTTTCCCTCCAGTCACAAATCCTCAGTGCCTGCGCCTAGGCAGCATCGCTTAGTGGGTAGCAGGATAAACTCTATGCCATGTATCTGAGTAATTCTGACTCTACACAGCTAGGAGGGAGGTGTTATGTTGTGTTCCTATAAGAGGTGTTTGAAAACTTGTACGTTGTATTTTAGTGAAATACTTGAAAGTTTCATACATTAGGATAAGTAAATAAAAAACAAGAAGGCATTCAAAAAGATGAGCCTCGATTTCTTCACTATGGCTAATAATACAGGTGATCGAAGTGCCTGCTCTTGGGAAAAAAACAGTATTTGGAAATGAACTAGAGCTAAAATGAAATAATGATAAAAGCTGTTACGTATCTTCATGCATGTGCATTTCTGACCTGAAAACAATAGCTATGTAAATGGGATTTGTCAGCTTTTGTCAGATTAGGCCAAGTTATTGATACAGCTTGGGCTAATGCTGATTTAGACCCAATGACACGTTCCATATTAGTTTCTATGCTCTTATAGTTCATTGAATATATGTTTTGCCACAGAAGAAACCTGATTTTAACTCTAGAGACATGAAACAGTGACTTCAGCAGAAAGCCGGTCATTCTGATCATGTCCATGCCTTTTTTAGTAGGAGAAGGCTACTAGTAGGAGATGATGGTGCTCAGGGATGTGATTTAGCGGTGGGTTGTTAGAGTTGGGGTAGTATGGTTAGGTTGAGATAGGACTTGATGATCTTGAAGGTCTTTTCTAACCTGAGCAATTTTAAGACAGTTAATAAAATATGAGTTTTCTGTAGTTTGTATTTGAAAACAAGTATTTCCTATAAAGGAAGAGATGATTCAAGACAAGATTTGTAACTACCGTATCAGTTTAAAATACACTAAGATCCATGCATGTTTAACAGCCTGCTTGAGTTCCCAGAATTCTGTACTTACAGCAAAACGTCTGGCTGATCTTTACTTCTCATACTTAAGTAACGATCTATGAACTGACTGTCAGTGCAAAGAAAGGAAGAGTCAAAACCATCATTGGATTCAGGGAATTTTACAACTCTACTTACCAGAAACCTTTGTCCATTTATACTGTGCTTTCTCACAACTTTCTCACAGTCCTTATACTTTAACTGTCAATAAAAAGAAGATTATTAACATTAGTATTACACTGTAATTATAAGAAACAATTAAAATACAGCTAGCTTTGAGTAGGTGCTTCAAGTTACTCTGTTGCGTGCTACCACCTATTACCTCATCTGTCCTAGGAATCCCAGTAATTTACAAAATACTTTTTAATCCTTGTTGTGATAAAGTCATAACACAAAGCTGCAGCTCATGACCTCACTTAGATTTTATTACTTTTTGTTTTTACACACCCTGGACTCTCTAAATTGATCATTTTTTTTCTGTAAATGTGTTTTTTTTAAAACAACGATCCTTGAATGGACTTGCATATTTTCATCCCTTGGGAACAGGAACACTAAATTTCCCACGTTCAAAAAGCACCTTGCAGTTTCCTGTTTCAAAAAAATATCTGGAAAATGGATAAGGAGGCTGTGGTACTGACTACAGTGAACAGCTGTGGAAAACAGCAAAAGCCTTAATATCTTGGAATAATGAAGCTTTGATCAGAGTTCCTGAATTCACTGTTGCGATTGAAAAGCTTCCTCTGATGCACTGAAGCATTGAATTCTGCAAATCATCCGTAATATTTAGAAAGCTTTTCTAAGTTACGTTTTGCAGTAGCGTCTGGGACATGGGTAGGCATTTCAGGATTCAATTTATGAGTAAACTGGGGAATTCATGGGGAAAAAAACCCAACAGCACAACAAAATAAACCCTAGACATATTTAATGAGACGTGACTCTTAAATATTTCCAGTGGGATCCTGAAGATTTTTATTTGAACAGAAAGCCTGGATGCAATTGCTACACTTGGAAAGACACTTCAGTGTGTTTGAGACCTCATCTCTTATCCTTAAAGTAACTGATGAAACACACTGTGTAGCTGTTAAATATAACTCTCAGGATATTAAGAATATGAATATCTCTGCTTTTGCTCCAAAAAAAAAAAAAATCTTTAGAAATTATTTGAAGTTTTGGTTCTTTATTGTTCCTTTTTCATTTTAAATGCATAGTTGAAATTATTATTGGCTGTAAGTTAACACACCTAGAATCGTAAACTAGATGTTATTATCATTATTGATGAAAAATTCTTAATTGGCAGATATCTCAGATTAGTCAGAGAAAGTGCTCATTCCTCTTGGACTTGAACATGTTCTTTGAACATGCAGTATATATTAGTCAGTTGAAAATAAAGCATTCCTAAAGTATAACCCTTCAATTATAGAGAAGTTGTGTGAGTTAATTTGGGGAGAAGAATCTGGTCACTTACAGCAGTAGCCCAGAGCTGTTGGACTTAGGCAGACATCATCATCTGACACAGACTTGCCAGACAATTTTAAGCAGCTTTTCTTTGCCTGACTCGCCTCTCCAAAAGCAAGGAGTATCTGCATCAGCAGAGAGAAGGTACTCAAAAATTAATCTACCAAGGCCATTCAGTTACAATTAGAATCATAGAATGGCTTAGGTTGGAAAGGTCTTTAAAGATCATCTAGTTCCAACCCCTCTGCAAAACTTGCAATTAATCCTTTCAGCACTGTCAGGAAGTCGATTATCAGCTCTTTCAGGAAGCCTTTTCCTTTGTCAGTCTCTTGGAAATGGTGCTCCAGACCACCATGAGGCAGTGTCATAATTTTTTTCTTATTTTCTGAAGCTGACTGTTGATAATGATTTCATCTGCTCCGTCTCCAATTCTTTGTTTCATTTTACTGTGCCACTGACCCCTGCATTAGTGGTCTGCGGGTAGTTGGCAGTTCTCTGGAGATTTTGTACACTTTGCATTTGGTCTGCTTATCTTCATTTGTTTTGCACTCTAGTTTCAACTGTGCCTCAGCTCCCCCAGGAAAACTCAGTGAAAGCCGTTGAAACATTTAGTTTTGCATGATTTCAAAACCAAGCCCCAAACTGGTTTTACAAGACAAATCTGACAACTCACTGAATGAACCAGCTACGCTGGCATTGCTAGAAAATGTTCCCACTGCCGAATGTTTTCAAACAGTATTTCCAGTTGCTTGAAATTGTTCCCTTTGAATGACCCGAATGTGAGATTCCAGGCTGACAGTTTGGGTCTTTTGAGGAACATAGTCAATTGCAAGGAGGATGGGGCAGGCACTGTCTCTGCCATGAACTGAAAAAAGGAGGAATTTAAAGAGAGTACTTGGAAATTAAATTTCAGTAAAAATGACTCAGTTACACATTCATGGGCAATCACAAACGTGTCAGCATTGCTGTGCAGAGGATATATGTGAATTGGTGTGTTGCCTTTCAAACTATTTCTTCGGTGTGGAAAGTCCTTCCCATTGTAAAATGAAGTTTGTAGATGGTTACCAGTGAAAGACACGTCAAGAGAAACAATGGTTGGTAGCTAGTCACACAAAGCAACTTCAGGAAAAGTCATAGTGAGAGGAAAAAAGAGATGGCTACTTATCTTGAGCCATGAGCTTCGTCCGGGAAGTTTTAGAGCAAGGAATGCAAAAGGTTTTCCAATTGAGCATAAAAAAATAAGGAGTGCATGTATCTACGACTGTGATATTCCTGGATGGGTTCTCGTGGAAGCTTTAACAGGCAAAGACATTCCATGTTTCATTTGCCAACACTGAGCAATTTGAAAAAAATCTCACTTCTGAAAATCACTGAAGACCTAACTAGAGAGCTTGTAATTTTCACATGTTAGTATCTTCTACTGCTCCTAATGGATGTTGTATCAGCAATTCACAGAATCACAGACTCATAGAATATCCTGAGTTGGACGGGACCCTCAAGGATCACTGAGTCCAACTCCTGGCTCCACACACGACCACGCAAAAATCAGACCATATATCTTAGAGCTTTGTCCAAACTCTTCTTGAACTCTGGCAAGCACAGTGCCATGACCAGTTCCCTGCTGATCCTGTTCCAGTGCCTGAGCACCCTCTCAGTGGAGTACCTTTCCCTGATATGCAGCCTGAACCTTCCCTGTAGTTGTTGTAGTGAAATGTACATTTTCACTGAAAAGCCACTTTTCTCTCTTACACTCAATTTAAAGTGTACTTTCAAGTTTCATTTATAGGTTTCACTGGCTCAGCTTCTTAACTGCCAGTGATTTTGCTTTTATTTTTGAAGCAAGTTTTGCCTATTTTAAGCTATGTCAATTTAGCACAAAGTCACAGTAATTTGTTCCTTTGTTATATGAAGATGAAACACAGTTAAACTTACCGTCTTAAAATATTCTGCTAAGTCATCTGGGTTCCATGTAATCACCTCTGAACGATAGGGAATGTTTCTCAAATCCATTTTTTCTCCCCTGGGCAGTTAGAGAACGTTCATTCCAATGCTATCGATGAAGCAGCCATATGTTGTCTGTTTGTGACCTCCTTCAGCAAGTCTAGTAGCTCCCTGCCTAATTTACCCAGATCTTTCTAACTGCTTTTAATTTCAGAACTACGTTGTTAGCACATCCAAGAGAGACACTGCTTCCTCTAATACAAAATGGTCTCTTCTCAGAAAAGTTGTCAGCTAGACAGCCTTACCACTTCCTCTGTGTGAATATAAATAAGTAAATAAGGAAGCGCAGCAAAGTGTTGAAAACGTTTTTGCCTGCTACATGTAATAAACTCCCATACACCCTATTTGTTTGTAACTGCACATATAAATACTTGCATACTAACACACTGTACAGGATAAAAATATTGGCATATTATCTGCATAGACATCAGTCAGCACTTCTGTGCACCTTTTGTCCACATAAGACCCTCAAAATAAGGAAATGTTCTCTTCAGCATATCTCACTACCTGGATATCACATTGCCTTTCTCTCATTTGCACAGTCATAAACAGTTACTTTTGGAATTGTACATAAAATATACATGAATTAGGAATGGAATTACAGTCAGCATTTTTTCAGTCTCTCAAATTTAGGATGATTATTTCTCACTGAATGTAAAGCATGGACAAACTGAGATGAAAATTGTTATGTAGTCATTATTTCTCTCTCCAGCTCTGTATTTCAGGTACCTCTAATGAGGAATTTATATCTGAAAAAGAATCCACACAACCATAACATCAACAGAGAACTGTGATGTACTGCATCAATCGTGTTTACCCAATTAATATACTGTCTCCTCAGTAAGTTCCTTTGGTAAGACTACACCTAGTATTTTCCAGTGTGTCTGTTTTTTGTTGCCCAGCCTGTCCATTCACTCTTTTCTGGATGCAGAGCTTCCTTGCAGATGTGAATGCTTGTGGTCACTTCTACCATCTGCTCCAGTAGATTAGACAAAAGATGGTATTTCGTGAACTGTCTGTGTTAGAAAGAATAAGTTCACAGTTTTGAAGCACTGGAAGGGAAAAGTTCTCTTATTTCTAATGAAATGATTACTGTCCCTATTCCTAGTCATTGAGTTCCTTCTAATACTGCATCAAAAATTTCCCAATTCATTACATTCAGCTGGTTTTGAGAATACATCTACAAGTTTCTGTAGTATTATGCTACGGATTTTCCTTTTGAAATTCACTGTCTGATGTAAAGTAACTTGCTTTCTTTCTGGATAAACATTTTAGGAAATGAAGGCAACAAGTTATTTAAACCTCTCGAAAGTAAGCTGCTGCAACAGCTGTTCTAAACAGCATTGCATTTGTCAAATACGTGATATAGTGGTGTTTTATTGGTTCTTACTTGAATTGATCTGTATAAATAATCTGAGGCGTGTTCTTACAGAGACATCATCACATCTTCATCTTAAATCTAGAATTGAGGAAGAAATAGGACTCAGTGTGAGACAGCAGATCTCCAAAGGAGAAGTAGTTCTGATGGTATATCCTCAGCGGTGGTAAAGGTAAGTTTAAGTAATGTACATCTGACTCCCCATCACACAGCATGTCTTTTAACAGAGAAACAAGTTTCTGCCAGCTCAGAGATAGGGAAGAAGACTATGCTGTAATTTCTAACTGTTCAATTACAGATTTTTGTTACCCTCCATGTGGTTCTGGAATCTAATTTCCACCCCAAATCCAGCACAACAGTTCTAATTTCAATTGTATTATTTCTTGTACTAATATAAAAATAATTCGCCTGATGAAAATTTGTTTTGATTCTGTTATAGGAGAATCACAACATCATTGATTCTGATGCTAAGGAAGAGAAAATCAATCACCTCTAAGGTCAAACTCCTAGTTTAGAGTGTCACGTTCATCTCAACATTATTATTTGCTTGACTCCCTTGTATCTCACTGTAAGTACATTATCGGTGCATGCATATTTCATGCATTTTGCAAAACCCAGCTGCACACATAATTGAGCTTTCTCTTTGTCTTTAGCTTCTTTTGTAATGTGATAAAAAGACAGGATTTGGTGGCCGTGTCAGGCTTGCTGAGGAAACATAACTTCGAATTTTCTGTATTTTGAGTTTTCAGATATATTGCCAGATTGTATTTTCAGCCTATGTATGTGCTGGAGCATTTCAATGGAAAACGCTGCTCAACTCATAAAAAAACATGGGTGAGTCATGGTTCCCAATCCCAACCAAACTACCTGAGAGTTGTTATTTTAAAAGATGCCTTTAAATGTCTTTCTCTGTGGCCCAAAAATGCAATGTGGCAAATCTCATATTTCGCAAATTGAAGTCACTATTATGGAAAAATAATCACTTCATTTTCTCATTTCTTTCTGTATTTGCACTTTCAGTATTTATTCACTTGTTCATTATTGCTCTTTTTCTCTTCAGTCACTCATGTTACCTCCAGAATTGGGACCTTCTTCCAGTGCCCCTATTGCCTCCAGTGCTCTCTGTACAGAGAGAAGCAGTTGCAGCTCTGATGGCCACCAAGGAAATAGAATGAAAAACCTGAATGTTCACACTTGTAAAAGCACGCATGCCAGAATCTCGTGTCACATTTGGGTGGGAGTGTAAGCCAGGGTGTCAGGGAAGCAACCACATCTCATTTTTACAGAGGAAGACAGAATGACTACAGAGATAGCATTAGGGCGGTTGAATGAGCTACAACCAACAGATAAAGCAGCAAAAGAGGTCCCAGGGAAATATGTCATGTATTACAGGGTATGCATTGAAATTGGTCGACAGACACATTTCAGAGGTGGCAGTCCTCACTGCCTGCTGGCAGTTGTTCAACCTTTTATTGCAAGAGAGAACAGAAATGAAGACACAATAAGTGGGCAGCACAAGACCCGTCTGTTCCATAATATAATTTGTGATGTGCTTCAGATGGCAATCTTACATGAAACAGATTTTAAGCTCTTAGATTTTCACATGCTAAGCTATATGTGATGTTATAACTGCTACCATTCAATTTTGACCTCTTTCCCTTCTTTTTAAATAATTGTATCTTTACCACTTGATGCGTGCAGTGACACAACCTTTACTAAAAGATGTGTCTCTTCACATAAGAGCTGCCAACGGAACATTTTGTCAGATGTACCAATGGTCTGGTAACTTATATCTGAAAATGCGTGAGTCTGATCACTGCAGACAGCGCAGGGGGGAAATTCACACTGCCCACATTCTGCTGCCTTCAAAGAGCCTCATTGTTTTCCATTTTCTCTCACCTCTTTCTGGTGGTGTTCTGTCCCACAGCAGCCTTTAAGTGGAGTCAGGGACTTATTTTGAGCAGCTTTCAGAATGGTTTCCTTTTCCAGAACAGTTCACTTGTCAGATTTTCTAGTGCCAAGCAAAAAAAAACTTTCCAATTTCCGATGAATTTAGCCTTCATGTTTACCTCAGACCAAAGTGGACCTTTTTGACATTTATCTTTCGTCCTGCCCAACTTGATTTTTAAAAGACGCAGGTACTTTCTTCCTCTAAACCTAAACGTGCTCTTTTTACATTGCATAACAATATTCACAGGCTGTATACCTGTCTACCAACACACGGCAAAATACTTTCATTTTTATACCCCTCAAAAATCACCAGTGTAATGTTATATACTGCTTGCTTCCTATAACAACCACTGAGCCACAGCTTCTCCTCAAACCTCCTTATATATAATTTCCTTAAATCTGAGTGTCAAGTGTTAACCTGGAACTCGCTGTGTCTGTGCACTGAGATCCACCACGAGTCTTTCCAATTTAATAAAGTTCGTTTGTAGGGATGGAACTACGAGCCTTCCTCCCCACCTAGTGGCGAAATCACAGACCAACACAAAATGCGAGGGAGTGGTGACGGATTCTGCAGCGCGGAGATGGCACATGAATGGCTGACGCTGTACGGATTTGATACTTGGGTTATTTATGTGACGCTGCAATGGAGACTGCCTTAAGGTGAGTGTTAATTCACCTGCTTGCATCTCGATTGTATGGTTTGAGTAAAACCGTGTCTGAGGTACTGGTTTCAAATCCAATTTCACAAGGGTGATATGCATACTTTTTCTGAACTCAGCCCTCAGCAGTGGTGTACGTACTTAAAGAAGCGTTACTCGTGAGTTGTGTTTCTTTGAGGAGGTGGAAATACAGAGTTAAGGCAATTCAGAAATGCCTGAAATCCTAGAATACAGCCACTAGAGTGCAGCTGAACTCTATTCAGGGAACAGAAATATTCTAATACTACTGAAGAGCTGTGAAAACAAACAAAAAAGTAACTTGAGTTATTGCAGTAATAATACTGTTGTACAAGTTTTTTTTCAGGTAAATATTTTGTTTTACTGTGTTAGAATCATAAATGTTACAAGTGGCTAATGTATCTATTCTAGCCAAAGAAAATGTGTACAAATGCAGAGGAGAACAACTAACGGACCATAAAAAATGGTGGACCACAAAAAAAGACAGAAAAAGATGGTTTGCTTAGTCTGGGAAAGGAAAGTTGGAGAAAAGAGGAGGAAAAAGGAAGCAAGCATTGAGACTTTGGGCGATAGCAGTCAGCTTTCCTCGTGACCTTTGGATGTAACAGGCTTTGCTAACAAGAACAGCAACTGCAAGCTTGAAAAATAGGTATTCTAGCTTGGAGGGCTCTTCTGACCTGTATTTGGACCATTCAGTGCAATTCAACAGTTCAATTCATAAACTGCCCAACAATGTCAACTTTACTGGGACTCAGAAGGAAACTATTGGGTCAAAAGAATAACTGGAAACGATGTGCAGTTTTAGTTATTGTGTTCCATTTCAGTGCAGCGTTTTTTGAGTATGGATCTGTACCAACAAGCAAAGAGATATTCAAAATGAATTTGAAGTTTTGACATTAACACTGGTTGTTGAAGGCAATGAAAGTTGGACATATACCACTTAGTCTGACCTTTTCCACTACTGCTGTTGAAAAGCACTGCATTGCTTCCATCAGCTCCAGACAAGACTGCTGCCAAGGCTTTGGCTCTGCAGGGCTCCAGTTCCCCTCAAGGTCCTCTTCCACTGGTGCACCTTCCTTTTGCTGTAACAGCTTCTGCTCTAACTCCTACCTTATCCCTAACACTCCACTCTCCTCAGCACCACTGCAGAATTGGCCTGTTCTGTGCTGTGGGCACCTGTGAGCTCTGCAGCCAGGCTTCAACTGGTAGCATATTCCCCTGTCCATTTTGGATTGTCTTATAAAGGAAAATTTAAACAAGGCTAAATGTTGCTGTTATGGTGAAAAGAGCTTACGATTTAGATCTGAATATGAGGAGAGGTAGTCAGTCTCAATGGATTTTAATCAATGCTTTAGTTAAAAATGGTGAACAAAAGAGTTCCAAAACAAAATGATAAAAGCTGGGAAAGATAGAAATTAAAATACAAGTAAATCCAACTAGGAATGTTTCTTTTTGATGTCTTTGTCCTTATGTGCCTGTCTTCCCTCTGAAGAGCTGATGCAGAGTAGAAGGTGCTGTGACATGACAAGCAGTGAAATGATGGTGCAGTGGCCACCAGTGGAAAATCAAATGAAAAGTGTTCACCTCAGCAGCTACTGAGGTGAGGTGATGGAGAAAAAAAGCTGCGTTTGGGACTGTTATTAAGGTGTGCTTCGAAAAGTGTGTGTTTTGCCTGCTACAAGGCTTACGTGATTGCTATTTTGGTGTGGTTTCTCCTTTCACCAAAAGAAATCTGTTGCTTTAAAGCCTTTCTGAGTCAGTGTTTATGAGTGGGCTCATACTCACTATTTCACAGCTCTGCTGGGGATTATTTTAGGTCAATTCCTTTACTATGGAACAGCAGCTGGTAATGTATATATATGGCATTATGTAGTGGATCTGTGGTTGCATGCAGCTTGTTAATTGGATGCTGAGCATGTGGCCTCCATTCATGCTCTCTTGGCATGGGGGAATCCAACCCCAGAATTGCCACGCAGGCCCTTGGAACCTACTTCAGTACACTCAGTATCACAGATGGCACCTTCAGGGTTCATAATGATTGTGAACTGCAAGGAGAGGGAGCTTTCACAGCAGCTTGGGACAATACATGTGAGACATAGTTGCTTTTGAATACTTTTTGAGAATGCTGCTTTGAAAGGAGCTTCCAGCAATGCAAACTCAATGGAAAACTCCTGTATACACCATAACAAGGGGTCGTCTGCAGTTGCTCTCCTTTACTGGGCACTGGAAATCGGCGTCTGTAGGAGCTGTTATCCCTTGATGGCGACAAAGCCCGAGCTATTCCCACCCGGTGCTTCTGTAGGAGGCTTTCCATCTTCCTCCCCCCCTTCCCCTCTTCTCCTTTCTCCTCTCCTTTTTTCCTTCTTGCTTGCTTGCTTACTTCCTATGTGTTTATTTTTTAAAAAATCAAAAATTTTCTATCAAAGATGACCCAACATTTTATTTATCAATTTTTTTTATTTATCAATTTATTTATTTATGTATTCATTTATTTATTTTGAGAAACAGTTTTTCAATTTTATCCAGGTATTCTGACAGCTAGACGTACGATGGTTATTTTAACTCAGCCCATCTTGTTACTCATATAAGATGGAGAACTGACACAAACGAGGGGATTATGGGCTCAGGCTTTCACACTATAAGTGATCTTTTTCATTCAGAGAAGAAATTGTTTTGTTAACCTAAACAAAGCTAACTTTGTAGAACATGCATAGTTTTCAGTGGTTTCAGCTCAGCTTAGTACTTGTTAGCTGCATTGGATTTTGGTCATTGTGCTCATCACAAGGAAGGCTTGACAACCTGATTAAGGAAAATTGCTGTTAAGTTCAAAGTCAAAATCTGAAGTGAATGTTGCAATTGTAAAACATGTTGTCCATATTCAGACTCAGAACTGTATTCCAATGCAGTATAGGAACAATTATTTAAATATTTAAACATCTTGCTGAACAAGAAGAAAACCAGTAGTGATTTGGCAATGATGAGAAAAAGAAAAAGAAAGAAGGTTCAAGTGCTGATATGCTGATACGTGTTCGTTTCAGACTGCTACGGAAATACTTCTGTGATTTTCTTTGTTATGGTGAAGTAAGATTTAAACCTCAGAGGGAACATCTGTGTCTGCTGAACTTTCATGCACTTTTAAACAGCATTAGCTGGTGCTACAGCTGCAAGATATGGTCCAAATCCAGCCTTTTTTGTGTTTGTGCTGCTCCTGCCTTTGCCAGCATAAGCATTGCTGGGATCTCACAAGGAAATAAGAGCAAGGATTTGGTTGTGTTAGCTCATCTAACAAATGTGATGTTTTTGGACTGCAGCTCTTGCCTGATACGGCTTTGCTGTGTGGCTATGCAAGTTGTGTATCACAGTGTAGGAGGTGTAGCACAGCGAGAAAAATGTTTGGTGCTGCATCTTTGGAGTGTCTGGGCTGATACTTCTGGCCGCACTGCCACTTCAAAGTGTACGTTAAATTACATCATAAGCAAAGCATATCATCCAGAAAAAAAAGTGGGAGTCCTTTTCATTTTAGCAGTGCAGTTAATCTCATTTCACCATCTTCATCTGGCTGATGGGACATGCACTATTTCTTGTGTTAGACTTAAACTTACAAAGTTCAAGTCTTGTTTTCCAGACAAAATCGAGCATTCCTTTAGATGTTTTTTACTATTTCACTGTTACTTTCTGTATGGTTTAACACATTGCAGAATTTAGACATTAGTTGCAGGTAATTTTATCATAAATGACTTATAAATAACCTAATCTGTGACACTAAAAGAAAGATGGAGGCAGACACTGAAATGTTTGAACTGTCTGCAACTTAATTCAGTACGTTAAGTGTTGAAAGTTTCATACAACAGCTTATTTATTCCACAGACTCCTACATGCTTCTCATTCCATATCACTTATACTCTTAAGTTATTCAGGTTCAGTAGAGAAGATTCTACATTTAGCTCTTGGATGGCTGTTTAAACTAGTTATATGATACCAATTCTGTGAAATATTATAATTGATCTTTATTGTAATTTAATTAATATTGATTTTATGAACCGATTTTCTTTCTTAGTGCCCATATACGATCCTACTGGGCACTTCTGCTCACTGAAATGGACTGTGATTAAGTTCTACTGATTTCAGAAGTCTCATATTTATTTTTGGCCCATTTGCTTTTGGCTTGCAGGAGTTCTTACACAATAAGCTGCTTTACCTTCAGTTGTAGCAGCTCTTCGTCCAAGGCCCTTCTGTCTGGTTCTATCACATAGGTTTGTCTGTCTTTCTGCTGAACTCAGTATCCATTAGCACAGAAATTAAAGAGAAGGCAAACAAGTCCCATGTTTGAAAAGCAGCTTGCATCTTCCATACAAGAAGCTGCTGACATCATACAGTATACATAAGCAAATAGATATTGCGAGCCATAACTCACAAATTCACCTTATTCATATATAGTGTGTCTGGATGAGGAAGCGGAGTATATATATAAAGGAGACTGCAACACCTGCTTTGTCTGCGGAAGAAGCTTTGTAGCCAGTACAAAAGGCTTAGCTTTGTTTTTCAACAGATTCTCACTTGAGGATATTGTGTCCTTGTATCACTCAAGAATGTTTGCCCATATCCTACACCCCTGTGTGTCAGGGTTCTGAGAGAACCAATACCCCCCATGGGGCTGACCAGCTTCACCTGGCACCTCTACTCATTCCCTGCCTATGCGTTGGGGCTGTATTTAAACTCAGCTCAGGCTTCTGTGAAGACCTTCCAAAGAGCATAGAGAGGTCTCTTCAGATAAGGCAATTTTTTATTTTTAGTAGAACTCTCAGTTTTCGTGCTGAAATTTCAGCTTTTTGTTCATCATTGCGCCAAGTCAGAGGCTTGATGCAGTGCTTTAATGGCATTGATGAATGTGTGGATTTCTCTAATTATATTAATTTAAATGCAGAAGTTGTTTTGCTTTCTTATTTAGGTTGCTATATTACTTTAGAATGATCTTGAAAACTAATGATTCTTCCCTATATAGCTATAATGATAGCTTCCAGATGTTGAGTTTGAAGATTAGTTACATGATGCCATTATTAAATTCATGTAGGATTATTGGATATTTCCCTTTTCCCAGAATTTGCTCAGTTTAATGATGTTGGAGAGATGAATGAGTCATTTTGGAGATCAGAAGGGGGCATAGGTAAGAAGCAGTATGAATTTGGTTCCTTGGAGGCATTTAAGGCCAGGTTGGAGAGGGCTCTGGGCAATCTGATCTAGAGCTGGCAACGCTGCCTGTAGCAGGGGCGTTGGAACTTGATGATTCTTGAGGTCTCTTCCAACCCAAGCCATCTATGATTCTGTGATTCATTGCACTGCAGTACTTGCTGAAAGAGGTACGAAGTAACTTTGTATTTGAAATGTGCGCAGGCTTTAGGTGCATAGATTGTTTACAAAGAGATGGTATCTGCAATTTTTCTGGAAAAAAAGCCCAGCAGGCAGCTGTTAATCCTGTAATTTAGCCTATGGGAGCAACTTTACCATGGTTACCATGTGTTTTAAGGTATATTTTTATTTATGAAGAAAACAATGAACAAGCTAAAGCTGTGAGGAGGGCTGGGAAAGAATTCAAATCACGCTTTAAGCAGAGTGCTTTCTGAGTCAGTTATTATATTCGTGTCCTTAGCCATAGCACTTTCATTTCCCTGTGTTTATTGTACCAGAATTATTCATAAATTTTAAATCAGGTCTGAGCACAGGTTTTTTTTGACAGCATGATTCTGTTATCCCTCTCCCAGTCAGCCATATCACCAATTTCCAAACCAAATAGTTGGGAATGAGGCAGGCGTAGTATAGCATTGAGTAATTCAATTATTGCTAAATATTTTTTTTTTCTGAAAGGCAGCACATCACATTTTCTGATGGTCTTTGTATCAGGGAAAGCTAATTTTCTGATTATTGGTCAGAGATGAGGTGATGGGGAATCTTGCATGGGGAACGTGTCTGTCTAGCTGATGTTTTTCTTGGTACTTATTCTCCCCATCTAAGCACTGCATGAGAAGAGTACATACACCTAAAGTGCAGGAGAGAAAATTGCACCAATTTCCACCTAGACCACCATGATAAGATAAGTCTCCTTTACAACTACTTTGTAAAGTACTGCTTTGATGCTACTGACATGTGGGTATTATTGTAGCAACTACTTACTGAAGATGTGGTTCTTATCCCCTGTAACTTAAAGGAAAATTGTTCAAGGGTTATAGAAACTTCTCAGGCCCCTAAGATTAACAAAGGCCACTACCTAATGCTTAGATATTAGATATGTTACATGTTTACTGAAGTACTTTGCATACATGTGAAGCACTGCTATTCTTGCACTGGCCTTGGTGTCATGAATTCGCATTCCTCACAGAGCTGTCTGGTGTGAATTATGGTGACACTAAGCACACAGTGCTAAATCCTTTTATTGACCTTGTACTCGTATGACTAATTAAGTTGAAAAGAAAGGGAAGACTTTACAATTTTGTTGTAAATCTTTACAAATTTACAACTGAGGGGATCAAAAATTTCTCAGAAATTAACTTCTGAGGAGTGAATGACTACCACTGCATATCTTTGTATGAGAGCAAGATCTATTACTTTTGTCCTTCCCTCTTGCTGATGCAGATGTGGATGAGCTGGAAGGTACTTGGATACTATTATGTGGCATAAGAACCTGTATAGCTTAGAGTATCACCAAGGTCACACAGCAGATAGCAGAACAGAAGCATTAATCCATGTAGATTCAGTCCTGTGCGTTAACTGCAAACCATAATTCTCCTAGGGATTAAGCACTGTAAGTGAAATTCAGGCTGGGCAGAAATAGGTACCTTTGCATGGCTTTCTGCCCAAACTAACGTAGACTGCTCTATCACAAAACTACATAACTTTAGTACAGCAACACAGTGCTTCTACTGTACTTCAGCAATGCTCAGCATAAACTGTTTTTACATGGGAATAGGAAGAGATTTCTTCTGGTAATATGTAATTTCTTATGTGGATTTTTGACTCGTTTTGAAGCTTGTACTGTTTTTCCTAGTCAAGGAAGATTCCCCTGTTCCTCAAGTACCAACCACATTGCTACGCTACCTACAGTGGATTCTGTGAAGCAATATAGCATCCATAGCCACTTGGGAGCCTTGTTTGAATTATCATTGAGAGCTCTGAAGTGTTTGGGTACTTCTTGGAACTGACTGAGCTCTCTGTATTCAGAGGAGAGAGGCTCTGCATCTGACTTGGTAAGAAAAATCTTAAATAGGTTGAAAATAATTCTAAAAAAATATGTGAATATCTATTAAGAATAGCAGTAGTGTGTAAAATGTTGTTAAAGGCTGTTATTATAACCACTCTTCTCAGAAGGAACGGTGAGGTATTCGAACAGGCTGCCCAGGGAGGTGGTGGAGTTACCATTCCTGGAAGTTTCTAGAAGATGATAGACGTGTGCTGAGTGACATGGTCTGGAGTAGTCACGGGCATGGGTCGATGGTTGGACTGCATGATCTTACTGGTCTTTCCAACCTTAATGATTCCATGATTCTTTTCCTCCAGTCAAGTTCTATTCTTCTGTTTTACTCTTTTTTGGGATGGGTGGATGAGAGTTTGCTTTGAGTGGGCGTGAATTCAATGTCAATTGACACGGTTCTGAGCCAACAGCCTTTGTTAGGCTGAATGTAGTAAAATAAGCCCCCTTCAGAAGTACTTTGAACCTGTTTATAAGTAGCATCTGATGAGCTATGTCTGAAAGGAGCTGCAAATGACACATAGTTCATCTAAATTCCTCTTCACCCTTCACAAAATAACTATCCTGAAAAGGGAAAGATAGTAAGAAATTGAATTAGGTTTCCTGCTGTTGAAAGCTTATGAACAACAGCCTAATGTGGTAAGCTTGGTAATGAGGATGGAGTGCAGTATTAGCAAGGCCTTGACATTAAAGGGGAAAAACAGATGATTCTGAGACTGCTGGTGTTGCAAACAAATGATCTGTATTCAAAAGAAGGCATAGAGCAACCATTAAAGTTTAATGGAATAATCTCAGGGAGGAGGTTATTTTCATGCAGCTGAACATTTTTCTTATTAGCATAACACATGGTCAGTTTTGCAATGAGCATAATAATGTTGTTCATCATCCAGTTGTTCTTTGTAAAGGTTAAGTCTCCTTGGAAGTGTAGTCAAATAAGCTAGCTTACTATCCATTTTGGGATGCAGTTCCCTTTGTAAAGAGAGCATATTTGAGTTCTAGATACTAGTTTCATGCCACTAGAAACTATGCTTTTTAGAATACTCAAGAGAAAAAGGCAGTGTTAATGCTTTGCGTTAGCCTCCTTTGGAGACTTCCTTATGAATTAGCTGCATGTACTCATCTTAATATGTCCCTTGTGAAATGAGTAGGATTCTTCTTCTGTGTGGAGAGTGTAGAGAGATTTGATCCTAAAATGTCAAAGTGAGATGCCAGATTTGTTAATTTCTAGGAATTCTTATGCTCTGGAGAGAGCAGTAGTTGTAGGCACTGGGTTCTTAAAGAAATCTAGAAGTTGGGACTCTTGAGTATTTCTGAGCCTCAGTGATTGCGGAGATTGCATAAGACTGGTCATTGGTAATGTTGAGATGCAGAGCTCTTGGGAACATGTCGTGGATTGCATGAGGAATCAGACAGCTGGGAGCTGAGCTAATGGGAGAATCAAGTTGTAACCAGAAGGGCAGTAACCTTTGGGAGCCTGCTCCCCTTCTGTGCTGCTTCAGCCTTGCTGCCCTGTTCATTCCTGAGAAAGAAGAATGCCTTTCCAGGCTTAGTATGGATTGCTGTTAGTTTCCACCATAGAATTGACAAGCCACTTTTAGGTATTAAGTTCAGTAAGGAATCGGTGAGCACTGAAGCTGTAAATACCAAGGGCTGAAAATTGCAGAAGGTCTATAATATACGCCCCAGATGAAACCACTCTCAAATAAGCTAAGTATTTCTTGCAGTGAAGTTCGTTCTAAAAATAGTCGTTGCCTGCTTTATGATCCTTTTGTCTATTTTCTTCAGGATTTTTAGAAGACCTGCTTATGATGGCCAGAGGCAAGGTGTTGCTATCTGTGCTTTGTACTCGGTCCAGCCTTTGCTTTTTTTCCGTTCTCACACTTTTTGTTGTGAGCAGCACATTCCTGTTTTTGTACAGAACTTCTGCCTACCTCTACTCTTTCCTCACTTCCTGCTACGCTAGTTAATGCTACTTTATAACTAATAAAATTAAACTCAGTTCTACAAGCATGCATATGTGAGTGTAAGCTTGATTTCCTGTTTGCTTTCTTCATGCAGATGTTCAAGGTGGTTGTTTTTTTTTTTTTTTGAAGAAACAAGTACTGTAATGATGTTCTCAGGTTTGCAGTGAGATCCCTGATTTCTCATGGCAGTATTTGTTATTTAAGCCTGCCATAAACTTCTTCCAAAAAGCTTTAGAGACTTATTGCAGCAGGAAACTAGGCACTAGTGGTAACAGCAGTCTAAATACTGTTTCTGGGGTCTGTTGAAGATCATGGATGAAATCAGGTACGAGTGTTGAGCCTTAATTAGTCATCATGGGAAAACTGGATTTCCAGAACTGATGCTGCTAGATCTCAAGTTGTTCAGCTTTTGCTAAGTTTCCTCACCCTGAAACATGTGGTCACTAAAAGGGAAGCCTGGGACCTCTGGTTCTAGTTGACAATCAGCAGAAAACCATGTACAGAATACAACATTCCTGTAAGTATTCTACAAACACTAACATAGATATGAATCTGTTGGAAATGTAGGCTGTAACTAGTTCATTTATGGATTCACTGAGTTATGTCTGGTCATACTGTATTAGGAGTTCACTTTTTGCATTGTAGAAAAGAACTCACTGTTTTCAAACAAACATCAATAGAATCTGTGCTCCTAATTTGGAAGTCTCCATGAATTCCTCCATAAAGAAGGCCAATTTCCCATGCTCTCCTCGATACTATATATCAAGGTCAAACTCCCCCAGTATATGGGGTTGTATCCTGAAGTGATAAAACTGCAACATTTTGACCATATAGTTCTTTATATGAACCTTGAAATACTCATTTTTTTCCTTTAAATCTCTTGTATTTGGAGGGTTTAAATTATTATAAAAAAAATAATTTCTAACCTTTGCAGCAGAGATGCAAAGATCCCACGTAACAGAACTTGAGTGCACACTTGGAATTTACTTATAGCAAGTTAAATGAGTTTTTGCATTTATGATGGACTAAAATCTTATGAACAATGTTGAGCCACTGTGTTGTAGACTTAAGACTTAAAGCCAAAAGTGTGTCTTGGTGTGTATGATCTATATTCAGCATGCAAGTGCAGAGTGCGTGTCTAGAACAGTAAAGTCTTTTGCTTCTGAGGTGTAAAACCTTGGGCTTGGAACACTGAAAATGCTGTGTAACTGTTCAGCGTATTTCTCAGTTAAGGTATCTTTCTTACTGACAGATATCAACTGAAGCCATTAGAAGTCGTGGAACATCTTATAACAATAACTTTAATGGAGACATTCAGAACAGTGGAAACAAATTATGAACAATACCAAAAGATTTCTGCAATGTGAACCCTGCATTTTGTCACTCAAATTTATGCAAACTTATATTCACTCCATCTTTAGCTACTCAGAAGCCTATTGTGGTGAGCTAAATTTCTTCCTCATTTCAAGTCAGGTATCTCTAGCTGCGAAGCTCAGAAGCTGTGTACTGTTAGTACTTGGCACGTCTTTCAAAGCGTTTGACCAGGTCTGTTCCCAGCTCAGTTTAATTCTGCTGTTATTCCACGGGTGGAATTGAACAACTGGTGTTTATCATGCCGTCCAAAATTCAATGCAATTGAAAGTGAGCTAAAAAGTGATGAGAGGTTATAGGGAGATGACTAATAATTCTTGGGCTTTTGATTTATAGTAGGAGATAATGCCAAATTTCACTTGAACTGTGAAGCCAAGTCCATATTTTGTTACAAACGCCAGATAGCATGAAAAGAATTTAAAACATTTATCAGCAGTAACAATATCATAAAAAATCAACTACTCTTTCGAGTGTGTGGTCTGAAAAGGTGAACGTGCCAGCCAGTCTTGATTTCTAAGGTGTACATTTTCTGCCAGCTTTTGGCTTTCCAAATTAAGATGGGCAGAGCATTTATCCAGCCCTGTTCTGCTTATTGTGTTCCAGGACTCAGTGGGACTGCGTGATTTTACAGCACTTTTTTCTGGTTTTTGATTTATATGCTGCTCCTTCAGATCACTAATTCGTTTTATGTCCATAGTGGAGGTAATTACAATGTCTGTTACCTGTGTAGCCTGAAAACATGTTGAGTAGCTAATGGCTGACTTTATTTGCGTATTGACCTTTTTATAGGACAGGAAATAACCTCTCTAGGGCTATATTGTGTATTGTAGCACATACAATCTCAGACAAAACCTAAGGGTTGCTGCCAGAGCACCTATTTGATTACTGCAGCTACCAAACTGCAAACGTGTAAAAATGAGTCTGTGAAGGAGGTGTTTGAAATTGGTTTTTATAGTTCAGTATGCCAGTGGTAAAAGAATTGGCCTTCCATGGAGGCTTTGCTCATTTCTATACATACATACATCAGCACAGCAATATTTTGTAATCTTTTTAGTATTTTTGCAAGATAACAGTAGGTAGCCAAAAATGTCTTGCAACCAAGGGTTACAAGGTTGTATGTATAATGACAGCAGACTGCAAGCAGACCTGCTGTAGGGATTCTCTAAGGAGGACCACACTGACAGCAATGTTCTTTCCCCGTTAGAAGAAAAATGACTTTTTTTTCCTGCTTTTAGAAGCCTGAGGTTTCTAGAAGACTGAAGAGTTCTGTATCAAATTCTTAGTGATGGATATAGGATACGTTCTGTTATCACAGCCCTTTGTCACTAAGACAAAATAATGCACTGGAAACTTTTAAGTGAAATAATGAATTCAAATGAATTTGCATAAGAAGTAATAAGCCTTTCCTTGTCAAATGTACTCATTTCTAATCATATTCCCAGCAAGACAATAACAAGCTAGACTCAGCAGGTATGTTTTAGCTAATGGAAATTACCATTCTGTGTTTCTGGGAAAAGAAAGGGATGGGAAGAGTTTACCTTCTTCAGATGCTTTAATGGAAGTAGAAGAATGTAAAGCTAGCAGTCCCTCAGTTGTTTGGCAGTCTCATGGGTGTAGGTCACCTAGTATGGTCTATTTCCCCATGTTGGGACTGTCTTTGCATCTATCCCAGTTTAAAGGCCTTACAATCATTGTATCACGTTTCAGTATGTTTTCCTGGATTGGAATACTGAATTTCCTTGAAAAGAGGATGCAAATAAGCTATGTATCAATGCGATATAGAGTATCTATTTGACCCTTTCATCCATCTGCTGTGTAACATCAGGACACCTCTTGTTATTAAGAGGTTCTGGAAACTATTAATAGGAGGTAATTTATCTTGTAATGAATCTAGTAAAAGGGCTCCCAGTATCCTGAATGGAGATTAGAGCAATCATACCATGTTCATTTTCTTTTTCCTCACCGTTATTCTCTTGCAATAGCCAGACTGTGAGTGCTTCATGATTACTGTTAGTGACACTGCTAACGTATGTGTTCCAAGCATTTCTTATCACTGCGTTCAATTTAGTTTCAGCTATTTTGAATCTGAAAATGCTGATTACGATATCAATCTCTGTCATATAGCATGACTTTGTATAATGGGCAATGCTATCCTCATCTTAGCCATTACAAAAATCAGTAGAAAATCCCAAGAACATTTAATTCAGAATTGGACTGAGCCTGTATACATTACTCCTTTATTAATACCTGATTTTTATCCTTTATGTTATTTAGAACATAAGGTAAACTACGTAAGCCTTTTGCTCATTCAGTTATTGCTGACAAAATTAAGTGTATTTTGGCACTTGGAAATGGCGGGCAAGTTTGTCCAAATTGTACTGGTGTTGAAATAGGAAAAGGTCAAGAAACCGAGCCATTACTTGTATTTAACAAAAGCAAGGCTGAAATGTGACACAGGTCTTTTTCAGGAATTACCTAGCTTTACTAAATGTATGCTATGCAACATATATGTTTTCTATTGCCTGCAATGATGCCAGTTATCACAGGTGAGTATTTTGCTTCTAATTAGAGGTATGATTCAATTTTCAAGTCAACTAAAAATCTGCAATTACATAGGTTGCTCCAAAAGTAATGCTCCCTATTTGTTTCTGTGGAAACAACAGATCCAAAGAGCAGAATAACATTCTTTGATAAATCAAATTCTCATCTACAAAACACTATTTTCCAAGATAGTCACCACCATTAGCTGTGCATTTTCACCTGCATACATCCCCTGTAGAAATCTGCAATGGTGGAGGTGACCCACTGTTTCACAGCTGCTCTGATGGCATCATTGCTAGGAAAATGTTGCCCACGTAGTCCAACTTTCACTGTGCTAACATTCACTGTTTGGCCTCCATATACTTTCAGCAAGGGTTGATGCATGTCAGCGGGTGCAAATTTTTCCACATGGAGGAATGCAGTGACATGTCTTTGCTCTCTACACACTTCCATGTCAGACACCATTTTGTCATAGTGCCATCTGTGATATGACAACAAAATGTAATGGAATATTGGTGGGGAGGTTTGACCTCTACTGCCAGTACCACCAACATCTGCTTCTGACATCAGGGCCAACATAATAGGAAGCGTTAGTTTTGGAGCTGCCCTTGCCATTTTAAAGAGTTACTGTAACAAATATGTAAAGTCAACCTATCTGCTGTCTCTGGCCTGTAACATCATGGCAATAAAGATAGCTATGTATTGTTTATTGTTAGGCTAAGTTCATTTTCCCTTGACATTATGAGTGCAAATGCACAACGATTTGGGGTGTGTTCATTCTACAGCAGTATATGTTTTCTTTTTATTCAAGTCACAGATAAAATGTTCATAGATGAGGACAGCTCAGTAAGGAAAGAAACAAAAGAGGAAGTAGATTAACAGATATTTCAGAACTGAACTCATTTGTTTGTTAAATAGTTCATAAGGAATAGCAAGGAATAGAATCCTAAAATGGAGTGAATTTAAGTGTTCTCAAGTAAAAAAAAGGCACTAGTTTAAACAGGTAGGTATAAAATTTGTGATGAAAAGTGGAAAGGCCAAGGAAAGGACTTGCTGAGGCAGAAAGGGATGAAATGATGATAAAGACTTTGAGAAAAATCTGTCAGAGTACATGTAGATTTGTAGAAAGGAGCCTGTGTATTGAGAGTTCAGAGACAGTAAAGCTTTGACAGATGCATCTCCTCTCTTTGAGAAAGAAACAGGCAAAAGCAGGCAATTGAAACCTGCAACAACTTCCCTTATATCTCTTACAATAATACATGTGAATGTGCAGTTTCTCAGTGGTGTTTGTGGGGAACAGGTTCCTTGGTAGATGTATGTTTCTGACTAATGGATTAATGTGTAACTGTTTTGGAACTGAGTGGTGAGTCCCTGAATCCTGTTTATAGCACAGGTTGCCTAATTAGTAATCAGGAAGAAAATCCTGCTTGGTGGTAAGACAACATGGTTGTGTTTTCCAGATCTGATCTGTAGGTAACTTGTGGATATAGAACGAGCATAGACTGTTACACCACTGTATTGGCTCTCATTGCTCACTGTTTTCTTGTCTTCCTGTACTACTTAGCTGTAGTCTAAGTAATCTTGAAGTGTGAATTAAATATGGAAGGAATTTACTCCAGATACTAACCGGGCCAGCAAAATACAGCAGAGAAACAATTCAACCCCATTGTTCACCCTCCCATTACTGCTGAAAAAGGGCTTTCTGTATCTGTTAGTTATAGGCTTTAACAAAACAGTTGGAGATTATTTAGATGAATTACATTACTACTATTATCACTCTCCCTTCTCTATCAAGATAGGGAATGAAATTTCCTAAAGCTCCCAGTTACAATGCTCATTCTTGCTGGTTGGCAAAAGCTGTTCTACTTAAGAAGAGTTGGCTGTACAGCCAATTTGCTGATGCAGTCTTAATTATTTTTATGGGACACTTAATTCCTGGTACGCTGTAGAAGATGATGTCCCTGTCCTCATTCCTGTGCTTACTCTACGGATGCCACTTTGCTTTGAGATGCTCCATTCTGGCTCTTTCTAAGAGTTATTGACACAATGTAATGATATCTCTCTGAGGTTCTTTTACAACTTCAGACTTCTAAACTCAACAAGGATCTTGTGTGCCTTTGTCTAAAGTAGGGTTGTTTTCTCATTCTTAGGTTTCTGCTATGCCATTTTGTGGAGATGTGTAATTCTTTCCCATAGTTAAAGGCCAGAATACAAGATAGCAATTACCTTCCGACCTACAATCACCTTCCCTGCTTATAATCACTCCACTAATAGTGTTACAAATAAAATTACATTCTTTACACAAGCTACATCTCACTGTTGTGTTTTGGTTGGTTGGTTTGTTTTCTGAGGTTACAAAATGTGCTGAAAACTTAATGTTAAATTCTGGGGCAAAAAGTCACCCTTCTTGCATGTCCGTCTAGACACAATTTTCTTGAAATTGACACAACTTTGAAAAAATGGTCTGAAGAACTTGTAAGACTATGTTTTACTGTGCAAAATAGCTCAATCTCAGTTATCCTGGCTATAAGAAGTTCTACAGTCTATGTACAACCTTCTGAAACTTTCCAAGGATTTCCCCTTTACTATTGACTGCCATTTTTATATCTAATAATCTAACATTCTAACGGTCACACATTTGATTTCTTCTTGTTTGATATTGCACTTAGTTCTGAGAAATCGTTCTTTGATAAAACCCTGTCTTCCTATCTGCGTAAGTATTAGGAAATCTGGTAATGGGAGCTAAATGTGGGATTTCTTCTATACTGCTACATGTTATTACTGTGGTTTGGGAGTGTGCAGTAGAGTATTTAAAGACCAGCTGGTGTGACAACTGCTAGGCTAATTTTTTACTTATTGGTGACACCTGTAGATCAAGGTGAGACATGTAAAGAAGTGACAGCATTCCAAAATGGTTTCTTTGACTCTGCAGAACAGTTCCTTCTAGACAACCCTCTGGGATTTATCATACCGCTGCTTGAAAGCTTTTGAGAACAACATGATGGTATTCCCAGAACATGCAAAGGATTTTTGAAGATAAATGTACTTTCCATCCTGGAACATCCTCCTTCTCGTATCTTTCATGATTGTGCCATGTTGTCCAAGAGACAGATGGGAGATGGAACAAAAGAAACAGTTGTCATTTTATAAACCCTCATAGAACTCCTAAAAAGCTTTCATAGCTTTTATTTTGTTGTTCTGTGATCTTATGCACGATGCTTTGAAAATAATGATAGATTATACATTCATACATAGGTTAAACAAAACCAAAAGAGTTTGAACAGGCTTGACAAATCCCTTCCATACCTCCTACATAAGCTGATAGGAGTGAGAGAGTCTGAAATTTACAACACTTCATATAGATATTTTTTATCTTTATATAGAAAATTGCCTTATGTGCTGTGAGCTTAAGTTGTTGACTGTGCTCTGGTATCACCAAGGCAAGGTGCAACTTGTCACTGCTTTAAAAAGGACAGAAAGCTCTTCATCTGGAGCAGCAGATTGACACTGAGTTTAAGACAGTATTTCTTTCCTGCATCATCTGAAAACACAACTAATATCTTCAGTGCTGTGGTTGAACTCACTTAAAAGGATTCTTCAGAAAATAGTCCCCCACTGGAAGTCAGCAGCAAACAGAATCAGAGCCTTATCTACTTCAAGTTGTAGATGCCTTTAAAGGAAATCACCTAGCTGCATTGCAAATGCAATGTTCATCCATTCTTCTCTATTCCTATAATGCAGTTCCTTTATGTATTGGAGCATGTGTTATGACATGCCCAAAGAATGTTCTCAATCACACTCAGAAGTAAACCACTGGTTTGGAGTGAAAATATTATTGCTGGGTTTTTAAATTGAAACTATTTGTTTGAAAAGCCTGGTCTAAAGGTAGTTTATTAACTGGAGCTACATCTTACTGCCATGAGTGAAAAATAATCATGTTAAATAGGGAAAGGGATAAGCTTAATGATGATTTAATGGAAGCCTTTTCAGGAACTTGATGCGAATAAGTCCTAGCAGCCATTCCTTTCAGAGGTTTATGAAACACACAATGGATATGAAAATAATCTGATGTTTTCAATTTTTTGTTCTAAATACTTCTGCATGCTTTGTAGAAGAGCATCGTTTGTTTTCCTCTGAAATTTAGACTACCTGGTCATAGTTGTAACATAACTCAGAGTTAGACCTGGATTTAGAGCTTCCAGTCTGTTATCAGGAAAGAGATATGAAGAAATGCATATTCCTTTAAAAACAGAGACTGCTTTTCATACTACTTCTAATGTCCTGTTGCAGCCTGTACTGTTTAAACTTCCTGGCTCCTTGTTGTGGGGACAGTTTTGTTTTCTCTACAGATCCCCATGTACTTACGAGTGCCGTATTTGAAAGTCTGTAGCAAGGCTGAGAAGCACAGATTTATTGCATACTATTATAGAGACTCAGACACAAGAATCGTAATTCTTATACAACATCCCTATGTGATACTGTGCATTTGTAAGCACTATTTTCCAGGAGTCTTCTGAAATTCAAAAGAATGATGTGGTAGACTTACAAAACTACTAATTATGGAGGTATACTCTAAGAATGAATCAGACCAGAATATTTGACAGTTCTTGCACCTCTTTAAAGGACCCATGAACTGCAGTAGTAACCAAAATAAGGTTCTTTAACTCTTCTGTTGCCACTGCTTTTTCTTTTCTTTGGCCTTTAGATTCGATGCCAGCATCTCCCACTGTTTATTTTTTGGGAAGACAGAAGCACTGGAACAGTTCAGGCAGCCCCTCATCATGGTCAGAAAGCACAGGGAGAACACAGCCTCTGAAATGAGTCCTCAAACACAAAACTGCCTGTTGCCACAAACGGAGCATCTAGCAATGACAAAAGCTTCTAAAAATAAGTTTTGATAAGATCACTTGCAAGAAAACGTACTGTTCTTGGCTTCCCTGTGAGACAAAAGCTGGAACCTTTTAATCTGAACTTTAGAAATCAATAGGTATTTTTGAAGAAATAGTACAGCCTTCACTAGTGTGACAACCATGTTTCTGTATTGGTGTTTTCTCTCTTCCTATTTCTTGCCTAAAGCAGAAGGCTGTGATGGTGTTTTTCTGTTGTACCCTGAGCAGAATTATGCTGATTTTTATGTATTTATAATTCTTTTGTTCTGTACTGTGCTCCTAAACTTTTGTTCCAGATTAAGTTGAGGCTGTGGAAGCCACCCAGTTTGTAATTACATTCTTATTTAACAAATAGTGATAATTGGAATAATTTGGTGGACTTATGTTGGTACAAATATTTCTTTACCTATACTCAGTTTTCTTGGAATACGGTGCTTGAACTTAAGCAGACCAGGCCGCTGTAATTATACTGTTGTAACTGAAGTAGAAAAACTGAAGTTAAGGACTTAAGCACTTAAAGCTAATTGGAAATTTGCTTTTGATTCTATTGGAAACAGTTTTACTTTTTTAATCACTTGACTTGAGTTTTCCAATTGGAAGTTATGGCAGCTGCGGTTAATTGCAGCCCTTGGGTTGATACACAGAGGGGCTCCAGGATGTGGAGGCAGAAAATGGTAAGTATTGCTGGGTTTCAGTATGCATCTGTACAGAAAAGTAGGTGGTGTGTTTGGGTGTTACTGATATACAAATAGTATTCAACATTAAGATTTAAAAAAAAAGGCATTCCCTGACTCCTACCTAGTGCTATTAACACTAGGTTTTGGGCAAAAGATACACTTACTGATGAGGAAAAAAAAGATATCTTGTTGAGTGACTTGCCAGAGGAAGGTTTATAATCCTTTCTTACAAGTATTTGTACCATGTCTTGTATCAGGCTTGCTTAGAATCATTCATTTCTGGGACAAGGTTGTCCTGTGTCAGGTTGAAATAGCATATTGTGACTAGCTCTCTTGTTCTAAAATATGCCAGGATCACACAAAAGCAGTTCCTCTGTTTTCACTCTTTCTTACCCTTTCTCTTGCTCTTGGAGGATATTTTTATGGCTTGATGTCTACCAAAAGTGCTTCTCAAATGTCCAGGCATCAGTTTTTATGCTTACCAGCCAACTGCTTTGCTAGAACTGACCAACACCAGGCTCTCCCTTCTCTTTCTTGGACAACTTGTAACCTTATGTGGAAATTCAGTCCGAAATTCAACTGATTTGAAAGCTTTGTTATTGAATTAAGATGACCATGAACGCAAATTTCTGTGGCAACAAGCTAATTTGGTTTTGTAGTGGAAATATTGACATCTTAATGTATTTCCCATATCTCCTAACAAAAGGACAGCAGACATCTGTCTGACTCAACGCAGATCAGAGTGAAGTTGATATATAATTTATGGTAGGCATATGCATTGTTTGGGTATGTTCCTGACAGTGTGATGCCTCAGGGTTAGTACAGTTACTAAGACCAAGGGCAAATTGATTTGTCATTGTAAAGTCACCTGTGTAAGTAATACCATCGGGTTCTTGACTACTTTGTTAGAAAGACCAAAGTGAATCTTTGAGTCGTGGGTTTTCTCTGTTGTTTTTTTTTTAATTATTTTTATTCTGTTTTGAATTATGAAACTCACTCCATGATCCAGCTTCGCCCATTCCTGAATTTTGAAGCGCTTTACTGCCTGTTCTTGTTGTTGTTTTAGCATCTGATTTCTCCAAAACCCATCCAGCCTTCCTTAATCCTGTTAGGTGTAAGAGCAAGGAGTAATGAAAAGCATATTGTGGTTATTTCTATTGGTCTTCTCTGGAAATGCATCTGTGCTATTCCATAGCAGTGACAATACTGAAACAATTAGTGGCCCAAGAGCCAGTTGCATGCACAGTCTTATAGGACATAAAATGCTGGGAGACAAAATATGCTTAGAAGCTCCTTATTGACACTATCAGAATACCAAACTGGGAAAAGAAATGATTTTGTAAAGCAGCTGTCTAACCAACTCCAAGATTTAAATGCAGGCTCATAAGGCATGGAAAGGCATGAAAGAGGATTTGTGAGGATAAGGAAAATCACAGGAGAACAATAAAACAAAACACAAAAACAAACAAACAAAAAACCATAAAAATAAGAAGTTTGCAGTACAGATATCTGAGGATACTGGAAGAAGTGGGCCAGCTGAGGCTCATTTTGGAACGATAACAGAAAAAGAAAACCATGCTTTCTGTCTTCAACCTGTCCTTTTCATCAGTGTCTAAAATTTCCTGAGCTCTTTTCATATTGCATGAGTGAAGTTCTGCCTAGCTCATCTGTTCTGTGGCTGTTCTCTTAGCCTGTGTTCAAGCTGATTGCACAGCTGCACTAGCGATAGGTTTTCTATCAGTCTTCTCCTTCTGCTAGACAGTGTCATTTTATTGCTTCTCTGAGTCTCAACAGCTTTAATTGATTTTTAAAAATAGAAGTGACAAAAATAGTATAAAGACAAACATATTACCCATGGCTGTTCCTGCATGGCATATCATAATTGACTTCCAGAACAGCCGGCACAAGTGATCATAGAAGTAGTTCCAACAGCAAGTTCTGTGTTGGAGCCCACTTGTGCAACATGAGCAGTTTACAGAGGGGTGAGAGATTTTGTTACTTAACCACAAGGTGTGACCTGGTGATGGGAATTATATTTACAGTTGGTAAAATCTGGAAGAAAAATGCTTATTTCTTTTTCCTCCAACAGCTGGAGGGACTCTAGTCTGTACAAGTCAGTGTATGTAACCTTGTGAATTCCTGGGATCCCTAGCCAGAGGTGGTGTAGAACCATGTTGAATATGGTCAGCCTTTTTGCTATTAGATGGGCTGTTGTTTGGCCTGATCTATCTTGTATGTTTACCTTAATTCCCATTACACAGTATCAAGATGGAAATTTTATAAGGGGAAAAAAAAACCAAAAAACTTGTAGTAGGTGAAGAATGAGAGGGAGATGTTTCAAAGAGTGTCCAAAATTAGCAAGAGGCAACGCTCTTTGCTTTTGGTTTTTAGGAAATAGGTTTGAAGTTGTAAATTACAATTTGAGTTGAATTTACTTCTTGAATCAAGGGTGTTTCTGAGCGTACAGAGCTTCAGCTGCCTTCTTCTAGCATGGACCACCTGGATAGTACATGCATAGTGAGAAATGGTACAGTGGGACATTGGATTTGATGGCATAAAACATGGGAGCAGCATATAATAGCACATCTGAAAGAGTGAATTTGTCTAAATGGGTGGGGAGCTCCAAAGAAAAAAGCTGGTCATGTAACTTTTAATTGTATAGGTAAATTGCAGTACTTTATTAATAAAACACTGAGACACGAGAGGATAAGCTTTATTGCTCCAGTAATAGCTGCTTTGGGTGTGCTGAGGAGTAACCTGGGACCATCACTTCCTCTCAGCTGATGATTAACTGGGAGAATCATTAGAGCTTAGATTAAATTTACCAGCCTCAGAAAGCCTCACAAACAAGATAAATGAGGAGTTGGAAAAGATGTTACTGTGCATGAGATGAGATGGCCTTCTGCAGAAGATCCTGGACTGGTAGCTGAGAGAACCAACTTCTGTAGCTGCCCCTGCGTACAGATTTCTGGTTCTGCTGGATATGTCCCTTGGTGTTTCTTGCTAGTCATTTGTTTCTTACTTATACCTAGTTTTTGCCCCATAGTGAATCTAACCTGTTAGACAGTCTATTTATCCTTTCAGCAAATAAATACCTTTATCATGACCTTTGAGGAATGGAGGATGATCAAAGTGAATCTGCTATGAAAAAGTAGAATATTTCATAGGAAAGTTTTGCTTGCTTTCCATGTGTGCTTCTGGGGTGCAGTAAAGGCTTGGAAATGCAAAACTGCAGAAAGTTTTCCCTATTTCTCCAAATTCTTATAAGCTTCTGTAGAGCTCAAATAAAATAATCTGAGATACAGTGGGAGATACAGGCATTATTTCTGGACCCCAAATTCTGATACTACTTTGGTTGAATTTTATTTTGGCTTCTGTATTTCAAAACAGCAACATGGTTTATCCTGCCTTTCAGATGTCTTCATTTGATTAGCTTAGAGATAGAATAAAACAGTAGCAGAAATTCCACACAAGGAACAGCAATGTTCAGTATTCTTAACAGCTTTTCCCCAGCGTACTGCTCTGATTCACAAGCTCCTTAAGCATGAAAGCTGTCTTGATCTGATTCCTGACCCACCGTAATTTAATGTAGTTGGTTTTGGATGAGTGTGCAAAGTTCACATTGAGATAATGTTTTCACGTGATGAGTACAAGCTAATGTGAAGAGCAACATTCTCTCAGTGGCCACACTAGGGCTTTATAAACCAGAATATCCAGAGTTTGAAGGGACCCACAAAGTCCCAGTGCCAGACTCCACACAGGACAACCTGAGTTAAGCCACATATCTAAGAGATTTGTCCAAATACTACTTGAACACCTGTCTGGAGATGTATGGAATCTGAATGCTTGCTGGGGGAATAGCTGCTTTTATACGGAAGGAATGATATTTGTGGTGTTGATAAGGAACACAGCTCTTAACTCTGGCCACTATCACTGGGCAAGCATCCCATTCCCTTCTAGCTGCAACAGGTGGAGAACTATTTCACAGATCATGGAAGTGAGCAGTAGCCTTCTGATCATACAGGTGACTTTTGAACTCCCACCAAGTACCTTTGTGTTGTGGAGTACCTGAAAGTGCACGTAAAAGGCAAAGTAGGAAAGAGGTGGGGGAAAACTATCCTCAGTCCATGATCAGCTGATGTAAGACATGAATGGGCTGTGTGGAAACGGGTGCTGGATTCTCAGCCAGCTGTACCTAGTGCCCGACCAGCTGCTTTCCACTTCTCAGATCTAGCAGATAGAGCAGCACACTGATGTATGTTCTGTCACTTGCTACTGCAAGAAGTGGTATTTCAGGCAGCCTGATGGCACTAATACTATGCGTCTGCCAGCTAGCAAAGAACACTTTTTTCTTTGGTTGTTCTGCTGTACACATGGTTAATCTGCTGGTTCCAGAATGCTGTGTTCTGCTCACTGATCTTAAATATGAACATAGGTAATATTTTTAAGTGGAAATTTCATAAAACCATGATGAATTAAAAAAACAAAAGCAAACCTCACAAGTGTGTGAAGATTCAACATTATAATCCAATGATTGTTCTCTGTATTGTGAGTCTCAGAACTCTGCAGAACATTTATTATTCAAACAGCAGTCTGTTAACATGAAGGTCTTGGAAAGTCACTTGTGGCTTTCCATCTATTACATTTGTCATTTAGTTTCTATCAGAATCAAGCTGTTAACTGACATGACTGTGCATGTGCATACAGCTATCTGTTGAAAATTTAATTGAAGGGAGGTGTAAACCTATTCACAAAAGCAGACAGATACTGCAGTTTTCAAATTAAAAAAAAAGGATTTTTTTAAGCTGAAATGAAACATTGCAATTTTTTACTCTGAAACTATTTTCTGAAATTGACAAAATAGATTAGACTTGTTCTGCAGTAACAAAAGCTTAAGTTACAACAGCTGTGTTTGGACGTGTGAACTTTTGTAAGCATTTGTTCAAATGTTCCAGCACGTATTTTGTGCCTAAAGGAAAGAACTACTGAAAGCAAAAGAAGATCTGTCAGAAGTATGACCTGTGCTTCCATATCCCAGCTGACTTCATTTCTGTGCATCTTATTGCCTCCACCAGATTTTTTTCTGAACTAGAAAAAGTTATTACAGCTTTTCAAAATGAATTAGTACATAATCTCTCCTGCTGCTTTTTGAGAAGCTCAGCTGCATAAATTAATTTACCTACACCTCAAGAATGTGGAGGATGCAAGTAGTAGTACAAGGCTAATGCCTTTAGAGAGCAGATGATTGACTGGAGGTGCCTTTGCTTCATCATAATGTCTGCACCAAGCTAAAGACAGCTTGTCATAAAATAACCATTTGCCAAGTCATTAAAGCTTATTTTGAGATAAATGGATTCTTGGCATGCCAAAGATAAGTTTGAGGTAGATATGTGTTATTAGATCCGTTTAATAACAAGATAAAAGAAATGGAAAGAATATTTCCAATCAATTGTGATATTTACTGTGATGGGCTGGACCAGTGAATGCATCAGTGAAGTAACTCAAGGCTGAGTGAATACGTTGTGTGTGAGGAACGAAGTGGGTGGGATATGGATATAGTTCTCATTTTCCCTGAAATTGAAATGTTGAGGAAATTTCGTTTTGGAAGTGCTGTGACAGTCCCTCTGGAAGGCACCGTGCTCTCCTCACAGCCATAGCTGTACTACCAATTGAGGTTCTTTTCTTTCTTCCATTTTTCTGGCCTATTCTGCTGAGTCACTGAAGCACAGCTAACATATTTGCCGCCTTCCTCCTTCACTCTGGGACAGCTCAATCTGTCATGCACGTTCCCTTGATATAAATTAAAAGCGTGCATGCTTCCATGTCATTGGAGCTGGGAGGAATAATGGTAATTACTGACTTAGCACAAATTCTCCCGGTCTACAAGTTGGGAGACAGTTTGACAAACTGCTGCCACTGAGGTGAAGGGAAGCATGGCTTTGTTGTTAGGGATTTTTTTTGCCTCCTTTGGTCCTTTGCCAAAACAGACTTATCTAAGGACCACAGTCGTTACCTTTGGTATGTTCCATTTGCTCTCTGAAAAGCTTTGTATTTTCCAGGTATCAGCTCTGTCCTTAACTATGTTTAAGCAAAACGTGATTTAGTTTGAAAGACAGAACAAAGGAAGAATGTGTCTAAACCCTCTCCATTTCACAGCCACTCTGAGAAATTGAGGCTATGGTGAAATTTAAACAGGACCTCAAGAAAAGTGGCATAATGTCCTGATAGAGTCATAGAATGGGTTTGGTTGGAAGGGACCTCAAAGATGATCTAGTTCCACCGCCCTGCTGTGGGCAGGGTTGCCAACCACTCTGTCAGTTATATGCAGTGGAGCCCAGCAAGGAGAGGAGTCCCATGTTCTTTCTTGATCGCAGCAATATGATGGAGCTCAGCTCGGTTGGACTCATTTTTTCCTGCTGCCAACAGTGCAGTACTTTTTAAATCAGCAAACAGAATTCTTGGATGTGCAGCACTGTATTTTAAAGCTGACCCATTAGGAACTGTCAACAGTGTCAGTGTCGGTATGTTACAGCGTAAAGCATGCTGAACATTCCTCATGTTAAACAACTGATTTCCTGCCTGCTGAAGCAGAATTCACTTTTCTGTGGAATATTTCTTCAGTCCATGTGGTTCTGCTTCTCCTGATGCTTTTAATGTCCTACTGACAAACATGTCATGATTAGGGCAGACATAATGAAAACTGAGGCACATCACTGGAAAATGCCCTAGGCTCTCACAGCTACAAGCTGTGGTGCTGTGAATAGTGTTCTTTGCTAGATTTCTCTGATGGAAGCTCTGTAATTCTCAGAAGTCTCCCAGTCTGAGTTATGTTACTGGTACATTTTAGCAGAGCTGGCAAGCTTACCTCAAGAGATGTCCAGGGCTGGAATATCAAGAGTGTTGGATGCTTGAACTTTGGCCAATTCCTCTGCAGGAAGCTTGCATGACAAGTACTGTATTTGGCTTGGAAAGAGAGACCTAGCCCTGTTCTCACCCTCTTCTGTAGGGAAACAGCTGTCTTCTCAAAATTTCAGGACGATTCTCCCCAGGCAGAGGTGTCTGCCTGCCTGCAGTGCCTTCCAAGGCAGATTTCAGAGTGCTCCTGAAGAAGTCAGAATTGTTACTTCACTCGATGTGCACTCTGTATGTTTATGCCTGTACTTCAGACAAAAGGTTTTGCACCCTTGAGCTTCTTAATTTCTCATAAGCACTTCAGGAAGCCTGTTTTAATGTGCATGCTTCTTCCTACAGCAACCTTTCTTTCCCTAGATTTTTAATTAAAAAAATATATAAAATATTTAATAAAATAAAAATATTTATATAATATGTATAATATTTTAAATATTAGTCAGGCTTGACAGATGGGATATTAAATAAACAGATGATGCAATTACACAAACAGTTTGTGTAAAATAATGATGCCTAACTATCTGTACACTCCCCTCCAGTGAAGAAAGCTGCTTGAGTCGAGATGTAACTACTGTGCCATAAAAAATGTTCTGTAATGATGAGGAAATCTCCCTGCAGTGTTCCTGAAGCCCTGATTGATAATACTAACTGGAATTACAGAGTGAATGAAAATGCATTGTGGCCATTATCTGCTTGGCAGCAGTGATAGAGAACAGTGGAGCAACTAATACAAGGGCTGGCCTGTTGCTACTGTAGTGTTAGACTGGCACAAAGAAGATGCTGATTCTAATCTTGCTGTCACTTTGTTCTTGGTAATGATGGGGAAGTGAGTTCATTTGGTTTTATGTCAGTTTACCACATTCTAAAAACAGATATTAGTACAAGCTTCCTTGAGAGTCCAGTGTATTTGTATTTCTATACGTGAAAACTCACTGTTAGTACGTTGCCAATAACAGTGACACATGGGGTACGGCATGCTCACAGCTCTACCCACACAGGCTTACACACATTTGAGTAGCGTCATTTCTTCATTTTGAGTAGATCAGTTTTCAAAGCTGCTCCTTGAAGGCACACATCTTGTCATAGGGGCCGGTAAAACTCTCGTTCTTGTTTTGCTAATACCTCCAGCTTTCAGGTAATCGAGGATATAGCTAGTAGAAACGATTGCCTGTTTGCTTCCAAACAGATCAATAAAATCTTATTTATGGTCAATCCTGAGACAGCTGTGCCATTGGGAGTGCAATGAAAGAGATGTAGTGTATGCCTGTATCGGTGTTTTTGGATCTAAAGCAGACCCAGCCATATATATCTGAGTCTTGGTGCATACAGTCTGCTCTTGTACCTCTTTTCTTGGAAGGCTGCACAGGCTGGGCAGGAGTTTGTGGCATGTTGCAGCCAAGTCTCTGGCTTTGATTTGCACATCAGAACCAAACAGTGCAGGATGAAAGATTCTACATTTTCATACCAGTAATAGCGCATCATAGCAATGTGGAAAAACTAGAGAAGAAAAATTATGGGAAGAAGTTTGAAATGAGGTTGTTTCTGCAATTACACTCTTAAACCAGAGGACAAAAGACATGGATTTTCTTTTTCAGAGTGGGAGCTCTCTAGCTTTAGTGCAAAAGTCTGCAGCCAGTTGTAAATGTGGGCCAGGCCAAATACCCAAGCAGCTGACAACTGTTTCCCACAATGCCAAGTAGCAGAAACCTGGGGAAAGAATGTAAAAACAATGAGTGGCAGTGCTCTGACAGTACTGAGGATCTGTGATGGATCCCACCCATTCTTCCTTCTGTGTTTTAGCCTCCACGACGTGATGGGTATCTGTGGGATGAACTGGGCAATGTGAAGGCTGTGCTCTGACACCCTTGGCAGCAGGTAGTTGTGAATAGCTCTTTCCAAAACTAATGCGCCCACAGAAAAATGGGGATGTTTCTTCTGTGGGAGAGAAAATCAGTGCATCCGAGTTCACAGTTTGTTCATGCCTGTCCTGGAGATTATTCTCAAGCATTTGCTGCGTGGTTTCAAGTTAATGTGTTTAACTCTCTCCTTATGTAAATAGGTTTAACTGCCTTTGATGTTAGTGGGAACTGTACTGGCTGAACCCGTGGTTGAACTTAGGAGTCTTATATATTCAGGGAATACTTTCACCTCTCACCCACATGGTGATTTTGAATGGTAAATTAAGAAAGAACAATTTCCTACGATGCATTTATTTTTATATCCCTTTGGGATAACAATTCCCTTATTATATACTGCTCTCAGATTTTACATACATCAAATGAAGCTGCTATGTGAATTAGACAGTTGAATTCCAGAATACTCTAACTACCATAGTCTTGTACGAAGCATGCGGAAAGCCCACATAAAATAAAGTAGAGTATACATTTTGTATTATTTTGGAATTGATTACATGAAAGCCTTCAAGGAAAAATTCTTCCCCTACACCTCAGTCTTGCATTTGAATAACCTTACTTTTGTGTGTCTTTCCAACTTTGGTCTCCTTACACGTGGAGTCAAATCTAGAAAGGTGCACTACCTGTCTATGTTCATTCTGTAGTCTGAAATGGCCATTATAAAAATGCTGGATCAGAGATATAATACCTTTGCATCTAAGAGAAGTTCACAGCCAGTCTCTAAAGTCCAGCTGTATTTACCTGCAACTTTAATCAGCTGTCTTTTGCTCTCCCCCACACAACATCAGTAAGGAATTTGGGGCCCTACATGATCTTCTACTGAGTGTCATGCCTCAAAACAACCTTTATAACCAGCCTTCCTTTACTAACATTCTAAATGTAGAGTAAGCAGCTCTGTATTTCCTCTTATGCTGGCTCCTGCAGTTGCGACACAAAGGAAAATAATAAAAATCATTATCCTTCTGTCTTCAGACGTTTTCCCCACTAAGGCCACATGACACTGCATGTAGCCTGTGCCAGTGCTAACCATGGCCATGAGGAGTGGTTTGTCTTATTTTGCTATGCTTCGTTATCCATCTGTCTGTGTCGGTGTTTACTTTTCCTTTGTGTTTAATATTTTTGAATAAGAACTGTCCTTATTTCAGGTTTGGGCTGCACTTAGCACAGTAGGCTGCTAGGGCTTCAGGAATCGCTATTGAAAGTACTGAATTCCTTTAGCAAAAAGGACTAACCATTGAACAGAGGCATCAGAATTGTGCCTCTGGACTCCCATTCACACGTTCTGTCCATGCATTGAGTAGTGTGTCCAGTATATCTTTGGGTAGTTCTTAGGATCAGCTCTGGGGACTCCTTTGAGAGGGCCTTCTGGGTACTGAAACCCCTGCCTGGTTGACTCCAGCTTTGCCTCAGCTTTACAGGGCTGCAAAGCTCTACCACTCTACTGAACCTGCTGCAGTTTTCACCATACTCTGTTGTTAAGATAACCCACTCCTATTGTTGCACATTTTGTGTTCTTTTGGCCCATCTTCATGCATAGTATGGGCCAAAAGAGGCTAACAGATGAAATCAGTTGGATACTGGGAGGGTTAGAGAGGCATAAAGTGATGTCTTGGTTACAATACTGTTGCCTCTCCCACTGTGCAAGAGCTCTCAGTTTCCATATCTTCATCTAATGTGTCCATTATCTTCTATTTCCCCCTCCCTATTTATATCAATATATATATACATATGCAATTAAACATGATGCAAACCTTCTGATACAGATAATTAACCTGCTGAATCCTTGATTTCCCAACTGACACCTTACTGCCTTATTGTTTCTTTCAGAGAATTGCGTTTCCAGCTTTGAGTTGGCTCTCTGGGAATTAAGGGCAGCCTGGGGACCAGCTTTGTGAAGGAGTGCCTTAGCCCTGCCTTTCCCCCCACCTACTGCTCATTCTGTGCAGTCAGCCAAGGTTGCCGAGCCTTGAGCTGCCTGGAGAAGCGTCTCTCAGCTTTTTCCACCGAGGCCTCACTGCTGCTGACTTTTCTTTTAATTCTTCTCCATACCCATCCTGGTGTCCCTGTATACTGCTTACCTTCCTGTTTGGAAATCTGCGGTGTAGAAGGCAGAGATATTGTTTTACAGCAGAAGGTTACACTGTACTCCCTATTCAGCCACGTGTTCCTAACGGCGTTCGAGGAATCTATTTTCCCCTATGCCCCCCATGCATAACCTGGGAATGGGGACCCACACAGATGTGATACGGGGAGGAGGTGCCGTTATGTATAATGAAGTCTCTGGGCGATGCGAAGCGATGGTGGCACGAACCGTATGGACTGCCACTGACAGCGGAGGCGGTGGGGCAGCAGGGATGAGGGACCTGGCGGCTCCTCACGGCAGCACCGCTCCGTCACCGCGAGGCGATGTGCGGCACAGCCCCGCGCTCCGCCCGCCGGGAGCGCAACTCACACCGCGAGAGATGCCTCGTGCCCTGAGCGGAGGGAATTTTTGCTCCCTGAGGTGGAGGGCCGTGTGTTGCGCCTTTTTTCTCGGTGGGGGATGCAGCTGCTGCTGCCCACAGGTGTCGGTTGGCTCCAGGTGGCTCTGCCGCCTCGTGCAGCGGGGGGAAACAGAACCCTGAGGTAATTCGCCCCGAGACCCAACCCGGGACACACACACACACCGTATCTTCGGTTATCAGCGTGCATCTGCGAGGAATCCAGGGCAAATTAAAGTCTGAAGATGCCTAACGTCAGTTGGGGTCAGGAGCTCCGAGATATCTCCGCTTTGCTGGCGGACACATCAGCTCTTTTTATTCAAAGTATTCCGGGCACGCAGAAACAGTGGATTGAAGCGGAGGAGCCCGAGCTGCGGCTGTTGCTAGGGGACAAACCCGCCGTGCAGCGAGCGGAGCCCGCGAGCACCGGGCGACCATCGCGCAGGAAAGTGCGGCTGTGGGACCGGTGTGCGTGCGGGGCTGAGCCGGTAACCCGGGGCTGCCAGGTGGAAAAGGACTCAGTACTGCTTTCCTGTTTCTAGCGGGTTTTGCAAAGGAATACTCCTTTGCAGTCTTCTACGTACAAAGCGTGAGCACAGCGCTGGTAGAGTAAGACATATAGTATTTGCTGGTTCCCGTGTGCCTGGTGGGAGTAGCACTGACAACATAGCTGAGGTCAGCTGGGAAAGCACGCCAAGAGAAGAGCCTTCAGGCAGCAGCTCCTGTTTGCTGCGCTCCCGCGGCGCGGCGCGTGCAGGCGGCTCCTCCTCCTCCCCGCCCCGCGCTCTGCAACTTCCAGCCGGGCAGCGCGGTTGGAAGCCGAGGCGCAGCGCTGCACCTGTATCGGCCAGCGGGTGCGCGGCTCTGCTCTGCGACCTTTCCTGGCGGTCTGGGGGAAGCGAAGCTGCGAGCAGAGTTCTGAGCGTTGCACAAACTGAACTTTGCAAAGAACTCTGTCTTGATATTTCTGGACCCTGTGAGAAGAAGACCTTCCTCCGCGTTTGAGCCATGAGCGGCTGTTCCAAGAGATGCAAGCACGGGATTGTCAAATTTGCTCAGACGATTTTCAAGCTTATCACGGGCACTCTCAGCAAAGGTAAGAGAGAACGCTTCGGTCCGGGCTCTGCTGCGCTCCGGGCTTCGCGGGAGGAGTTTTGCAGGCGCTGAGGATGCTCGTGGTGGAGTTCGTTGCTGTCTCTTCAGAGGTCTTCTCATTTATTTGGGGACATTGGTTGCTCTGGAGAAGTTCGTGTGTGCGGACTGTAGTTGTACTGTAAAGCCTTTTGGTAATTGCTTGCAGTTTGTGTGGTTTGTAACCTTGTGTCTGCAAGCTGCAGCGCGCCGGAGGCGTTTCTGGAGGGAGGAGGTGGGCAGCTGCAGGTTAGAGTTCAGGATTGCCGACTGATCAGTGCTTCTGTGTCGTCTTGTTTGTGCTTCAGCGTTTCTGCGAGCTGCTTGAAGCGCGTGTATTCCTTGGTTCCAAATCTAGGTCACTGCTCGGCGCGTGTTGGTATCTTTTGTTTAACTCCATTTGCCGCTCACCCACACCCCGTGCACCTTGATCATGTGCAGGTGGAGCAGCACCAAACTTGATTACACTGTCCTCTTAATTAAACGCGAACAATAAGCAAAAGGAATGGTCTGTTTTTCTTTGTAATTCAAGGCATTCCGGTCGCGGTGCGCTGAGGTAAGTTACCACACTCTTTTTGTTGCTCTCTTCTTTTGCAGTGATGCTTCTGAGCAGTGCCTACAGCAGGTGGGTAAACGAGCAGAGGTGATCTGCTGGGTATCCCCGATAGCAGAGCTGCGCTGTGTCTGACTGCTGCTGTCCTGCTCACGTGTGGACAGCGTTTAGGAACTTGGCCAAGGTTTTTGTGGTTAGGTTTTATAAGAAAATTCAGAACAAACAATCATAGGAGGGATCTGTGTAAGACTGAAGAGTCACTCTTATGCATAACTTGATACAAATGTTGGGGTTTTTTGGTAATGTTTTCACAGTCCTGACGTGAAAGAAGCATTAATTTTCTGGGTAATGTTGGACTCTTCTGTGGTGTTGTGTGGCTGTCTGAAACATGTGTGTTCCTACATGAGTTTTGGTGTTTGAGTTGTGTCTTAGGATAAACAAAAACAGACTGATGGGACTTTGAAGATAGAAAACATGGACGCACCAAGAACTGAAATATAATCATAAATATAGAATGGATTGGGTTGGAAGGGACCTGAAGGACCATCCGGTTCCAACCCCCTGCCACGGGCGCCTCATTTTCATAGAAACTGGGGACAACATGCAAGTTATTCTTTGTCAATCTAAGACAAAACCTGAAAATGCTCTGTTTTTTGTCAAGGCTACCAGACAGGTTGGCTCTTAAAAAACCTCGATCAGTTTAAAATTTAATCTTCTTATTCTTTTTCCTCGTTTTCTTGTCATCTACAGATTGCCAAACACCAGCAGATTAAAGAGTAAAAACTTGTAAAAGACTGTCAAAGAAAGGAGCTGTCAGATGTTGGTTATAATTCATGATTAACGCCAGAATATTTAAACAAGGGAGAGATTCAAAAATATCTTATTAGCATGGCTGAAGAAGAGACAGTAGTGGCACAGTGACAGTAGTGGCACAGTGCTGCCTGCAAGACAATTCGTGTGTCAGTAGGGTGTGTTTGTTGCACTTGATTTTTATTTGTGCTTTTCTCAGGAGAGGGTGGAATGTAAGTTGTGTCCTGCTCTATGATGGGCAATAAAATGTGCTGTTTTCTTGAGCTCCCCTTCAGAGGGGGTCTGTGTTCTGGTAGCGTTTCCTTACAGGTGCACATGGTGCGGTTCGCTTAATGAGGAATTCTCAAACAGCTCTCGTTTCTGTATTGCTCATCTTGCTTTGGCAATGGGACACGCGAACATTTGAGTTTGACAGCAGAATAGCACTGGAGAGTGAGCTAGAAATCACAGCAGAAAGTAAACATACATGGCTTTCCCCTATTCTGAAAGATACCAGAATTGTGCTGTCATTGCCTTTCTCCTTGGCAGCCAAAGCAATCAAAGAGTTTTACACACATCTTTCCTATGGTAATGTCTCATTTCAAGCTGTTTGGATTAGATAAGGGTGGCTTTCTTGGATTCAAAGAATTTAAAACTCAAACTTTTTTTTCCCCTACTGCTCTGCTTGTCTTTTGTACTGGAAGAGTCAGATTCACTCGTGTGAATGCATTTGTTCCATAGGTATTAGAGACCTCCTTTAATTAAGATGAGCATTTTGATAGCTCATAGATTTTAGCTATGAAACTCTTAGCTAGGAAGAAAATGATCAGAAATCTTCATCAGGAGGTTGGTTGCTTGTGTTAAGTTGATGTTTGCTGATACATTAATCCTAGTGGTTATTGTTTTGTATTTCTCTTAGTTAAACTTCTAGATGTAAAGCAGTGAAGTAGGAACTGTTGTGTATTCTGTATTTTTTTAACGTGTTATATCTTCCATGTTCTTCATCCCATTCCTGCCTCATTGTCTGAATACTGTCTACATTTTTTAAATATCATTATTTTTAAACACATTTTGTGGGGAAAATCCTTTGCAAAGCACAGGATTCATTCTTATACTTGCATCTTCTTGAGGCTTTTTGGGGTGGGAAATACTCTGTTCTGCAGTTCATCAGGAGGCATCCTTAGCTGCACTCTGTGGTTCCTTGTGTCTGCAGCAGCAGAGTTATCTCAATTAACCTGCTTCGTGTGAGGTTCACGTGTCCTCTTATTCCATCCCTGCTGCAGAATATGAAATGGTGGTTCACCCTAAGTGCCACGGGGTCAGGAAACCAAAGTGCTCAGAATGAGTTTGTTGAGGTTTCTTGTGGAGCGGAATGGTTAAACACATCTTCTGTGTGCGCGCGGAGATACTTGATGGCATTAAGAACACAGTGCAGGAGAGCCCTGTGGGGTGACCAAAAAATGGAGCTGGAATGAGACCTCTTGGGTTTCTGCTAATGTGTTCTGATTATCAGCACGTGAAAAGTAAGATTATTTTATGGGCCAGCCCCTTCAAAACATTCCTTTGGAGGAGCAGATAAGCTTCTGCAAATTAACTACCCTTTCACCTTTGTTCCCCAGCTGCCCCTCTCTCAGTTGTGCTATTAAAATGCTTGCCAGCGGCTCTCATTTCTGTTTTCTCGCTTCTCCCATTTCTGTTCTGCAAAGCAATTCATCTGGAACTGGTAATTTGTTCACTTCTCATAGTTTTAATTGCCTAATTATCTGTTCCAGTGCAATGATAAAGTCTTCAAACATCTTGCTCTCCCCACAGCCTTCTCCTGCATGAAAGAAAAGTATTCAGAGTGTTTTACTGCACCGTGGTCTGTTTTGCTCCTTCTCTGTGAATCCAAATTACAGCAATTCTTCAGAGCTGTTTGGTGAGATGGTAAGGGAAGTGCATGGTCCCTTTCAGTCATACGTAGGCTCTGTCTCCTCTCAGTGGAGCTCAGTCTTGTTCCTTTGGAGTATACTGGTGCAGCATTACGTTTGGCTTTGTGGCTCCAACCTCTGAAAATGCAAGGATGGCAGATCTCTGAAGACGTAGGAAAGTTCACTGCACTTGTTGAAGTGATGTCAGTGATCCTGTACCTGTGTCCCACGTGAGAAGACATCTTGATTCTCCTGCTGCTGTGTAGCCAACCTACCCCACCTTCACCCCTTGAATTCTGGCTGCTGCATGCAACCTCAGGAGCTGTTACTCGGAGGGCTCTTGTGAAGGCTCTTATGCATATTCATTCTTTATAAAACTTTCAGAGCTTTGTAAAGCCCTTTAATAAGAATGTTATGTTAAACCTTGTCCGTGTATTTTTATTTTTTTTTTTTCAGGATCACCCAGAGTAAATGAAAGTTTCAGTACTAAAACAGCTGCTGTAGAGCCTTGTTTAGAGAGGGGCAGTCAGTATGAGAGGCAGCATAACTGTCTGCACTGTGTATCCTGTGGAGAAGAGTCCGCAGTTACTGAAGCTTTGAGGGTTAGCACCTGATCCTAACTAACCAATGAGGATCTCCTGTTCAGTTGCCTGGCTGGTAGAAGCTCTTGCCGGGGTATGTGTGTGGTATGGGTGTGTTTGCTCTTCTCCATATGACAAACCCAACTGCATGAGTCACCAAGCAAAAGGCACAGCACTTTGGCAGGTTACGCGTATGCGTCTGTCTATGAAAAATAAACTGCAAACAAAGAATCTTTTTTACAAATCCTGCAAACCTTGAATAACCCAAATATGCTTGCATACGTCTCTCATTTGTCTCTCACCTGAAGCAAGCCTGATTTTTAAGAACCAGCGGCAGTGGAAACTTTTACAAGCCTGTGGTTGTAGAAACCGGTGTCTCTGCACGTATGCTGGAAGTCTAAGAACTTAATTGTTTGCAAGAGAATAGCCCCCAAATCTGATTTTTATTTTATTTTTTACTCAGAAAACAAGGAAATGTGCTCTTTTCTTCTGGGAAACTATCCAAGGAGGTTCTGTAATGGTACTCTGCAATAAGCATGTATCTGCAGTGTTTTACAGCCAGGAATATTGTTAAATCTTGTGACTAGTTATATATCCTCTGTGCAGGGAAACCAGAGTGTGTTTTGGCATCTAATTTAAAGACATTGATTATAATAATTAGGATACTTTTTTCTTTCTTTCTGTGTGTGTAACTGATGACTTGATCTGCAGATTCTCTATTATTTTTTTTAAGACAAGAAAGCAATTATGTTAGTTTTGTAACATTGAAACGATTTACAGAAACTTGGTATCCAAATGTGTGGGTGTTTGTGGTGGTGGTGGCTTTTCTTACGACCAGGGGCTGAGGAATCTGTGCCCCTGCTGTAGCTCGTTGTTGTGCTAATTTACCATGTTGGATTTTATCATCTAAAGCTGAGGAGAAACAAGTATTCCACAGTGTATTTTAACCTAACTGATCCTATTGCTACTCACTTAATCAATGGATAGAAGTGCAATTGAATCTTCCACACTTGTACAGCTTTACTAAAAACCAATAGCTTGCATATGTAATGTGACTTTTGCTTCTCAGCTGGTCAGAACTTCCTATTTAATTCCTTGTGATGACTCCTTCACAACATTTGGCTTGCAAGGCACGTAGGTGGAGTATATTAATGCTGATAACTAGAAGTTGAATAGTCTGAGATTTAAAATAAGAGTGATTAATGCTTTCTTTTACGAATCTAAAACTCAGTGTAACAGCCTTACGCTACAGAATTAAAGAGAGCAGTTGCTATCACAAGCTTGATGAGGTGCTCATCTTGTGAGGCCAAAATAGAGTTTCAAGAGTTTAAAAATGTGTCCTTGTTATTAATTTAAATAAATCCAACTCATGGAAGGATAATAATGGAGGGGGAGGATGGTGGTAATCTCTAGTAAATTTAAGTGCTCTTAATGCTTTTGTGCTTCCCCCTATTTCACAAGTAGGGAGCAGTTTTCATGCTTTGTATGTGGTGCCAGTGGGGCTCAGATCAGAGGACTGAGAGGACCACGTGATGTTGCTTGTAGTATCAGGTGTCGTAGGGAATTGCAGGAGAACCTCGTAAACTTGTTTGCTTCAGTAACAAATTCCCAGCTTTGGGAGCTGTAGGAGAAAGAAGATTAAAATCTTGAGACCTGTGCAGGCTGTCTGTTGACGTATGCTCACTTCAACGTGCTAACTGATGTTTGTGAAATATCCCAGCTTATTATCACTAAAGAAGATACTGAATAAGTCTGTCTTTTAAAGAGTCATGAAATGGTAGATTGCAGTGCTTAGAAAGGTACTTTCTATGTTTTGTAAATGTGAAAGGCAAAGCTCCTGGTGTCTGCCCAAGGAAAAGCACTGAAGTTCTGCACGCTAAAGCTAGTGATGGTTTCCATCGTCAGCTTCTGATGGTCCGTCGGCATTCCTACAATTGCATGGAGCTGTTAAAATAAAATAAATAAATAAAAAGCATAAGCAATGTTAGTATTTACATTTCAGAGAAGACAAGCGTGTTACTTTAGTGGAATTCAATATAGAGATCTGCATCAAAATGCTTAGCGTAACGTAGTAAAATATTCTTTTCTCTCATCATCCTTAAACATTAAGAAGGCAGCTATAGATTTTAAAACTGAGTGAGAACCATCTGGATTCAGCCTTCAAGGAGACTAACACACAAAAAACCCCTCATTTCCAAACATAAAACCGGTGGAAACTAAGTGAGCTTTAAGCTAACAAAAGAAAAGTGAAACAGACTTACTGAATCCCTACTTAAAGTCTGGTTGCTGTGATATATTGATTTTTGTCTGCTACCCACAACACCTTACGTACACAGTGAGCTGTGTTCCTTAGGTTATGTTTCTTGGGGAAACTCATAACTGTCAGTGAGTTTTGGTCCTGGCTCTGAAAATGTTTGCAAGCTCCCTGATTGATGAATTGTGTGTTTATGTTGCTCTGAAAGGGATATTATCTCTTGTTTTGTGAGAAGCAATTTGAGGTTCAATGAATAAAAGCATTGTATAAATGTAATCCATACTGCAGATGTGTTAACTCCGGGTGCTGCGGTGATTGCTGTTGGCAGCATGGTGAGCTGTGATAACCAGAGTCCTTTCGGTTTGCAAAAAGCCTCACTTATGCAGTCATCGGGAAGCTAATCGCTCCTTCAGAAGCAGGAAGATGTGCTGTTTGCTTCAAGGGCTGCTGTTTGAATTGATGGGTTAATAACTCATGCTGCGTCCTGTGCTCATCCTGGAAACAATTCTGCTTATTTTGAGTTTTCTATCTTTTCATAAATATAAGAAAACAAGAGAATCATTTGCTGGCTGAACACTACGTCTGCAATGTCACTGTTACAAGGCTAACACACCTGCAGTATTTCATGGGAAGAAAAAGCATGAAGGCTACAAGGCTGCCTTGTGAAGGCAGCTCTGATGGACGAGATGTGCATTCTTTTTTGAGAGAAAGAGCTGGCACTACTAGGGAAACTTATTTGTATACTATAGATTGTTAAATAAACTTTATGAAGGCCCAAGAAAGGAAGCACATAGCAAAGATTACTTCTATCCATCACTATTTTTAGGAAGTTGGGGAAGAGGAGAGTTAAGGCTTTAAGGCTTATTAAATATTATTGCCTAACTGTTGTGAAGTACATAAGCAAGGAGCTGTTATTTAAGCCAAGAGTCACTCAAGATAGAGTGCAGCAAAGCGAACCATAAAGGGTGACATGGATGTGATGTAGATGTGGAGAGAGTAATTCTGCATAGCAAAGAAATGATGGATGGGAGTTGGAGTCTGCTCAAAGCTTCTGTCTATCCTGTGGAGCCTTTTGGTTTGTTTTTGCCAGAGAAATTCAGGGCCACTGATGTTATAGAGCAGTTAGATGAAGATATTGTAAATATGTATCTATATAAAGATTGTTTTATTCCTTTTTAAGACTTACCTGGATTTTGGTACACAAGCAAGTATTGATATTACAGGCATTCCAGTATAGATGCGATATCTGCAAGGTAGCAGGGGCAGCATGGACTGGATGTCTTCTGTCGAAGCTTTGTTTTTCCACAGCACATCAGATAGCTGAGCTTATCAGACCTGCAAATGAAGAAATACCCAGTTGTTTTCTAGTAATCTCTACTTGTAAAGGTGATGCTCTGAATCAGCTGCTAGGGAGCAAAATTTTAAGCAAATGTTATTCTTCTGGTTTCCATTTGTCAATAGTTGATGCAGTCATCGTGCATTGAATTGTGAAGATGAATCGAGAGCATCCATTTCAGGAGCTGTATATTCTGACGCTGACTGCCTACATCCCATTGAACTGTACATCCCTTTGAAAGGAATCGAGAACAGAAGAAAGTTCGTTCTGTGGAAGGCTATCTTCTTCCAGTACCCAGAAATACTTGTGTTGTGCTTACTTCTGACCCTGGTATTGAGTCACTGTGGTCTCCCTGAACAAGGCTGAAATCAACATTTAAGTAGCTGAAGATAATATATGTTGTTATTAAAAACAAAACAAAAAACAAACCAACTGAAAATGACAGATGTGCTTTTCTGCATTAAAGAGAATAATCTGAATATAGTCTACTCTACCACTACACTAAGTGGTGGCTTGTTGGTAACCATGAATTTATTCTTGGGTGATGCATCTTTGGTGTTGTCCTTTGTGCTGGCTGTTTCTACGGTTGCTTTCTATTAAGTCTGTTCAAGCAGAAAATACGTGATACTGTGGATCCGTAGACATGTAGATGGTTATTGGAGGGCTGGTTTTCTTCCATCTGGGAGCAGCAGGACTTGGAGCATTGATCTGTCACGAAGGGGACTCTTAAACTTAAAACGCTCCGGTCACGTCTCCAGCACATGCATGAAGTGGCACAGCTCTGTGCAGCATTTCAAGATCTGACCTTATAATTGGGTACATGATGTCCCACTAGAGAAGAAAAACTACTGTCAGCATTTCTGAGTGGGGAGGTTTTGGAAATGCTATTTCAGAAAGAGCATAATATGCTTAAGTGTATTTGCCACGTACTGTGAGAACCCTTGGCTCACCTTTGAGAGAAGGGCAGCGTAATTTTAAGTCTGTGCACTGAAAGTATTTCAACAGCACTTTTCCACTGTGATATATCCTAAGGGATTTGTGTCAGGCAACGCTTGAAAGACTTGTCTCTCTTCAGGTAACTAATTTGATCTGTCTGAATTGTGGTTGTTTCTGAAATACGTTAGCATAAAAGAGAATAAGGTTTTTCAGGGGAGTTTCTAGATTGCTATGAATCCGACTCTGGTGCGGTGCAACTTCTTCTTGGCTGAAATTCCTGTCCTTCTGCATGTGCTGAGGGATAAAGTAATCCTTACTACGTGCACCAACAGGCACCCAAAAACAAAACAACCAAAAATACCAAACACGTTTGCGTGGTAATATGGAAATCATTTGTGTACTTAACACCCCCTGAGGAATCTGGTGAAGTGTGATCACTGAAGAAAATAAATTAAAACTGAGCATGGTTTTATAAAGCATATTCGCTGCAGTTGTTGAGCGTTGCTGTCTGAAGTACAGTGTTTCCTAAGATGAAATGAACTGTTCAATTGCACTTCAAAATTATACAACTCAGGGGATTTTCTTGTTGTAAATTCGTGACCATTTGGATTAGTTCAGATGTTCCAAAGTAGCTAAAAATAGTCCCAGAAGCCCAGTGAGAAGCTGCAGAGAACAGCATTCCTGCTGGGTGAGATATTTGTTAATTCAAACGTAGGATTTTGTTGGTTTTTAATAAAGCCTTTGTTTCCTGGGGGGGGGAACATCGCCATTGCACTTCAAGTAACATTTAAGCACTGCAGTGTGGTTACGAGGTCTGTAAGTGCTTGCTTCTGTCCAGAGCAGCTGGACCGAGTACCCTGAACACCAGTTTGCTTCTAACACCCTTTATAAGGCAGAACTTCTCTTGTCCTTAGACAATTTAGTGTCTCCCGTGTTTCTCGCATTTCTCCATCACAAGTTGTTTGCTATGAACTACTGGATAAAGCATGATGTCTGTACTGAACTGCTGGGGAGCTCCGGTTCCCCTCTTGCATCGAACTGTTTTTCACCCTCAAAGTCTGAGCACTGGTGAAGTGCAAGATCAGTTGAAGTGGATTTTGGGAGGCTATGTGACATTGTTATAGCTAGTTCTTTCTGTTAACAGTTTGATTTAGTTCTGTCTTTTAGCTTGGTTCTTAAAGTTCTTTTTGTATCAAGTTGGACTGTAATTCAACTTTAACGTGTGCAACTTTGACGTACCTTCATTGCAAATTAAGTTCTCTGTGGGTTTTCTTACTGTGAGCTGCACACACTTCTGCAGTGAGAATTCTGGCAGAGTCCACCGAGTCCATTTTGCGAAGCTGCAGCAGTGTTGTGATGTGGTTCCTGCGTTCACCCCTATCTATGCAGGACATCCAACTGACTGCAAAAAGTCCTGCTTAATAAAAAGATGCTTCAGGAAGGTTAAATATTACATTAGCATGCTTTCTGTGACAAATGTTGATGGTAATCTCTTGACAACAAATTCCTAGGTACAGCATTAGTGCATATATGGAGTACTGAGTGGTTGGCAGTTAGATAAATTCTAAGCAAATAAAACTAGGAGTGCATATACACAAATAGCACTAGGAAGCTGGTCCGTTCCTCTTTAGGTGTTAAGCTCTCTAGATGGAATTCAATTTGTTAATGTTGCCATAGGAATGCCTTGTATCGTGTAAACCAAGAAGCAAAATCGGAGTTCACTTGCAGTAGTTTTTGGTACAAGAGGATGAAAGAAAGCAGTGGTCTGAGACTTCAGATTCTGGCCCTGACTTCTCAAAGTGATATCATAAAGCACAAAGAACTGAAAAAATATATGGCCTTGTGGCTCATTGGGCTGCTGGATGAAACACTTAAGAATTGGAAAACTGTATGTGGCTCTAAAACATCCTCTCAGAAGTGAACTGACATTAAAAACCCTTTTCTTTCACAGTGGTTGGCATTAATGCAGAGCTCTAAATTCAGAGAATTAAGCTAAATTGAATTCCACTACCGCAATAATATAATGGAGTCCAGTAAAATAATGCTTCCTTCTTTGCAATTATCGACTTCTGTCAGCAGCTTTAAACTTCTTAGAGCAAGTCTCAGTGACTTGTCTAAGCACTTAAACAGGTTTGGAAGATGACATACTTTGAGCCTGCTTAGGTGTGTTTTAAAACAGTAGATTCAACAAATCTGCTATCAGTACAGCTGGCTAATGTAGATATACTGGCCAAGTCAGGTGTGCTATAACTGACTGGGGATGCTTTAATGACTGCAAGATTAGAAACTAAAGAATTAAGTTGTGTGACACAGAAGGAGGAAGGACCATGAGCTTGAAAAGGCACAGAGAAGCCAAGGAAATACTCTTTGTGAGCAGTTGTCATGGTGCAACTTTACTAATATGCATCGTTTCCCTGCTACACAAATATTAAGCAATGCATTACAGAGGTCAGAGAGCTCCTTTATGTACTTGTTGAAAGGAGAAGGGGGGGAAGGTGATAAATAAAAATCTGCTCGAGCCAAATTAAATTCTGTGCAGCAGCTTCTAAGTGGGATTTTTATCCACTGGAAACCAGTTTGATGCGTGTTCAGCAGGTGAATGCAGCTCCTATAGGCCAACAACCATCAGAATGACTTCCAGCTGATTTAGGAGCCCTAGTGAACTATGCAGCTATTAAGGTAAGCTACCTTTTCTTTCCTTTTTTGAAGCCCTTTCTGTAAAAACTGTTTCTTAGCTTAAGTCAACTTCCTTTTCTGCATGAAAGCCGGGTACTGCGAGCTTCTGTTTTCTGTGCAGAAATTAAAGTTGGCTTTTTTTTTTTCTAATGAGAGCAAAACCAGCCCATTGAAAATGTGGGATGGAATCACAAAGCTGAGGGTACTTTGTTGGTTTTTTTTCCTGCCTTATTTGCTGCAGTGTGTTGTTATGCCAGAAATGCTTCATTTCTTTTCAGCTTGCAAAGTATACTGTTTTCATTTTCTCTCCTAATGTTACGGTTGTATGAGATGTTCATCTTGTTAAAATCATAAAACAGATATTTGGATTTGGAGATGTTGAAGAAGGAGAGAAGGGAAATGGATAATTTAGGTGCTAATGTCTACTCTTGACTGGAGATGACCCAGTCATAACTAAAGAATGGCTGCAATTTATGCTTGGTTTCAAGTTCTCAATGTACAGAATTGTCTTGGTTACTATCTCCTTTCCAGGTTAAGCATGAACAAGAATTCAACTTGCTTGTTATTCCCCATGTTTGGGTATAAAATGGCAAAGCCTCATCTTTTATTTGGAACTTAAACTTTGTATCAACGTGTGTATTTTTTTTCTTCCTAAGTTCATTAGTTTGCTAATTTTTTGCCCTTCTTGTTGAATTTCAATATAATGTGAGGAAGCCAAGAAAACTGTTTGCTGGAGACATTCGTTTTAATGGTTTTGTATTAGTGCCACTGTACTCCTGCACAGAATTCATTTAGTAAGAAGGCTTTATAGAAAAACCTGTCTCATGCATCTTGGCAGGGAAGACAATGCTTAATTGTAATGAGCATCAGTTGGGTTTAATTTGGATCTTAATGTTCAGCAAATGACTTTATCTTAAATCTGCCAAGGAAGAGACGTGCAAGTTCTGACCCTGTTCCCCTTCCACCTTAGGCTGCCCTCGTTGGAGCCATGCAGAGCAGGGGAGCACGGGATGGCTCTTGGAAGGCAGCTTAGCTAAGAAGAGATTGGCTTGCTCAGGATGTCCAACTGCAGCAAACTTATCCAGATCACCCAGTGGGAGCCTTCTCTACACCAAGCTGTAGTATAAGATGAGGAGAGAAACTGATTTGGCACTGAAGGAAAACTGTGCTCTCTCTCAACTAGTTTGAGAGTCAGACCTTTTAGAGTTCTGCTTTCACAATTACATTTCACAAACTACTTTACAGTTTTGTTTTATTCTTCTATGGTTCTCCCATTAATGCATGCAGTACCACCTTATTATCTTTTTCAGATCAAAGTAACTTTTGGACTGAAAGACCAAAGCAAAGTTATAAAGTGCCTTTAGAATGTTAATAATGCCATTTCAAACTGCTGCACTGGAGGTTTCTACCTGCAGCACTGCATGCTTCTCTAAAGGCTGCAAAAGAGTAGAGTAGCATGCTGGTCTTTGTGACCTGAGACCTGTCAGTCTCACTACTGAGTAGAGTCATAATTCTGAGAAGATTGAGGGTTCAGAACTTCCAACGTTTGTGCTAAGTATGAAGCATCCCTTGTTCAGTGTAGGCTTTTGTTTGGTTGGTTGTTTTATTGTTTTGTTTTTTAAAGCATATTATGCTAATCTCTCCAATAGGGCACCTCTTGGTCTCTGCATGGGGTTCTGTTGCAGCAGGAAGATTTGAACAACTAATGAAATCAAGGAAAAAACAGTTAATGACGTTTTTATCAAATTCATTAAACTTGGAAATAATCTTTTAGACCATCTTCACTCATCCAAAATGAAAGGTCGTAAATGCAAGCCTTCTGTAAACACCCTAATATCCTCAGTGATTTTAATGAAAACCTATCTACTGCTTCTGTAATCATGCCTGCTGGGGGTATGGGAAAGCAACATTACTGGCCAACTTCCCATTGGTAGTGTGTTTTATTCAAAGACCCTGCTTTTTCTAACAGCCTGGCAGCTCCAGGGCTCGGGTATTCACTTTTAGAGCTGAAGACTCTCAAGTCTGTGCAATTTGAAAATACTGATGGTGAAAATTTGATGTGTAGGAGGCAATTTAACAGCACTTGTGCTGGGAAGAGCACCCAATAAATATATGTCAGGATAGCTTATTACATGCTGCTTTTCAGAATGAGTTAAATAGTAAACTGTGCAAGATGCCAGCCAGCAGGAGCTGATCTGACAAATGGAGGCCGGTGGCTGCCTTGTTATTACTGGGCTTTGTAAAGTGCTGTGTGTTTATCTAACAGATAACGTTCTGCTTCAGTGCAGCCTTTGGTGAAGGCAGCTGCCTGAATGAAACCTTTGCTCCAGTCTTCTACAGGGCTCGATCAGTTAAATTAGTTTTTTTTTTCTAGCAATCTGTTTGATTAATAATAAATTATGTTTTCTGCTCATTTTAACTAATTGAATTTTTGGCAATGTATGCATGTTAGGAAGGAGGGATGAGCAGGTCCTCGCTTCCCTTATCATTCTGCCTTAGAATGATGGTGGTGTTCCATCTGAAAGCAGGAGGTCCAGGACTTCTGTGGAAAATATTAACCTGGTTTTCAGGGGCAATAGGTGTTTAATATCTGTGCTGAAAGCAAACCGTTCATCTCCTTATCCACTCCTTGAGGAAAACACTGCTATTCTGTGAGCCTGCTCCCAGTTCTGAGCTGAGAGCCAAATCTGGATGTAAGGGAACATCGCTTACAGAGGTAGAGCACTGACACAGATCTGTTCTCTCAGGGAAAGGTTGGGTTAGCTGTAACACCAACACAGCCATCAGAGCACTCCAGTGATCAGGCCTGCAGGTATTTTGGGGCAGGTAACTCTGAAGCTGTTGAGATACTTGAGCATTTCCAGGATTGTTTCAGAACTTGAGGTCCCTCAGCAGCCTGCTGGAGTGTCAGTGCACTCACTGAATCCCATCTTTGTGTTAGATAAGAACTGACTCTCAGGTCAAGCCCTCTTGGTCACCCAGTGGCATATCATCAAACAGCAGTTATCTGCAGCATTTAAGAAGTACAAGTTGCCAAGTGTTAAAGCAGTTGATTGTTCTCAGAGTAGCTTTGATTTTTCGAGTGGAGTACCAGTAGGGTATCTGAGAGCTTAATGAGATGTAAAAATAGACAATAGAAACTTTATGGTTTGTGTTATTGAGGAAGAACTTTGTTTTTTTTATATACTTTTTTTTACCCAGACATAAAGTATATCAACTATTTGCTTAGACAAGTGAAGTTGGTGTGGAAGTTTCTGTTTTTTCATGTTGCATATTGCCATATTGACATGGTATCACGTAGAATTTTTCTTGGTTTCAGTGATCTTGATCTGTAAATGCTTGTCAGAAGATATGTTGCACTAAGGATGTAAATCCATGCATATATCATGTTTCAAATGACAGCGCAACAATAACACAGTAATTAGAGATGGAAGTTGAGGTTTAGTGTGGAAATGGTTATGATTAATGACAAGTATTAATACTTACTTAAACTGAAAGTGCATTTTAATTGGGTGGGTTGGTTAGTGTCATTGGAGCGGGTGCAGTAGTTCTGTGTTTGTTCTTTTGTGGGGGGAGGGAGCAAGGGAGATGACCAGGGCTGCCAAAGAAGAGGAGATTTGAATAGCGTGGCAGCAGGGTGTGTTGGTTGACTGATGCAGGGTTGGCTCCTCTTCCTATTGAGTACAGGAGAGGAGCTCTTCACTGCAAGATGGTAGTGCTGTATTCAAAAGTGAATTGAAGCGTGGGGGGGTCTTCTTAAAGCAGTGCTGTGTGGTTAGCAGCTATTAAACCAGACTCTTATTTCTCATTCTGTGAATTCAACACAATAGGGACTACTTTTTTACTTGATTTTGAAATAATATTTTCCGAGTTAGACTTCAGACTGCTGTCTGTTAAAACAAAGTAATGAAGAATGGTTTTTAATTAAAAATAATGGATCCACGAGGCAAAACTGGAGTAGACTTGGCAAGTGATAAATATCTACAAAGTTCTGCAGAGAATGGTCATGTGAAACACAAACATCTTAGTTTTTTTCTGCTTATGTGCTTTGTTCAAGTATTTTTTTTCAGCCTACTATTAAATGGCATTATAGATATTTTCCTTTGGAGTTCATAATGCTGGTTTTCTTTATGAAAGAAGTTACGCAGGAGTGAAGTCATTGAAATGAGAAAATAAGTCTCCAGTAACCAATGGAACAAGAAGTCAGTGCAAAAGCAAACCCTGCAGAAGAGAAAGATAAATTGGAGCAGAAAGAAGAAAATAAGTGCAGAGAAATAGATAGCCCCCGTGCTACATCCCTGCCTAGGAAAGACAAGACTCTCATTTGTCTGCTAAAGCAGCGCATAAACAGAAAAGAGAAATCCCACCATTTTCATGATTAAAAAGAAGTATTGATATACAGGCTATGCTCTCCAATCTCTAATGAAAACTTGGCCTTCCTTCTTGTTATCTTTTCAGCCGTGTTTATAGTTTTAATGGTATTAGAGAGTGAATTAGTATTTAAATCAAATCTGTGCTACAGCCCTCTTGTAACTTCCAATACAATCACCGTTTGTCTTGCTTGCAGCTGCATGATGAGAAATGCAGAGGTGTTTGGGAGGTGGGAGTGTGCAATCTGTAGAAATATGTTTTTATGATGGAGAGTTGCTACTGGCAATATTCAAACAGTATTCTACCATATTCAAACACTAACTTCTTGTATTTATTGCTACACTTAGAGGTAAGAGAGTCAAAAATGTGTCTCAGTTACACACTAGCTGGATCTAGAGGTTCTTGGATCAGACTGCAGAGTAGTCCTGTGTCATCAGCTGAGCAGGCTGTTAATTTCTTTCTTAGTATGAAAACAGACTGCTAAACGTTGTGTTGTGGTGTTTACCCCTCAGACTTCCTTTTGCTGGGTTGCAGTATTTGTAGCTCCTTTGATCTCCTGGAAAGATGAGCTTTTTCTTTTAATTTAAATTTTTCCCTCCTGTTTCGTTGTCATCAAATGTCAATAGATGTATTGTTCATAATAAGATTCAGGGCAATAAATAGTTTGTTTATAATTATACCAGTCAGTTATGTAGTGGATTAAGTATTATGGCATGCTGGATAGCCCTAGGTACAGGAAAAGTTCAAGATTTATTGATAAACTGAATTAATTGTCTTTTCTTTGTTCAGAACTGCATAATTTCAGGGTGAACTGGGGAAAAAAGGTTTGAGTTGATGACGCTTGTTAAATGACAGGGATCGCAGCCGTACGTGGAGAAAGGAGAGCAGTAGCGTGTTGGAACAGAGGGTTTCATAAAGAGATTTTTAGCAGCTCTGGGAAGCTGATCTATAGAGTGTCTTCGGAAGAAGATAGAAGAAAGCTGATTGCTGCAGGAAAGGGCAGGCAGTGATCCTGATGGTACGGGAAGATAAGTGCTGTGAGAGTCTAATACAGATGAAATAGTGGAAGCGTGTAGGGATAAAATCGGAAAGGCCAAGGTGCAAAACGAGTTATTACAACTAGCAAGGGAATAAGAGATGGCAATAAAAGATTCTAAAAATATGCTGGAAATGAGAGAGGCAGCAGACAAGGATGATAAACACTGAGCAGCTCAGGGCTGAAGTAATGGCTGAAGGAAGGCTTCCCTTAGCCTTCAAAGACCAGTTAATTGTGACTGGTTGCTTCACGCAATGGGTTGGCACAAGAAAGAGAAGCAAGATGGGAACAGTGGCTTAAAAAAAAAGTTATCAGGCTTGACTGAGTTTTATTGCCTGATGAAAATCACTGTGAAGGAGTATACATTAGAATGTATTTTTGAGAATGGGCAGAGAATGAGGGAAAGTGAGGAAAAGCAATTATTGTATTTATAACATGGTGCAGAGGGAAGAGAACTTGGAAATTAAAAACCCCTTGTGCTTCTGTTAGCAAAACTTCCCTGGTGGGGATGCTGGGAACAGTAAATGCAGTGCTTCTTGAGTAGTGAGCTTTTGTTTTGAAGCTACTGCATGTTTTATAACCAAAGTTAGAGTGCAGCATATAGTCAAAATTCCTGAAGAAAAATGTCAGCTTGTCAGTGGTTACACAGAACGTCTGGTGAGGTGTGTGGAATATTTCTGGCTGTTTATTAGTGTGGTTATTGGCGATGGTTGTTTTTTCTATTGTTGTGTTTTTTTGTTCACATTAAACTGTGCCGCTTCCAGCAAAGTCCATCTCTTGTTCTGTTTCTGAGCCGCTCTCATTCTCTTGCAAGCTTTCTGCTAAGAGTTGTGAGAGTGCAGTTACCCATGGGTATGACTTGGAAGGAAGCACAGTGACTTTGCAGTAGCAACTTGAATGGGCACCTGCTTTGATCACATCTCCAGCTACTAGAAATACACAGAACAGAGCATTGGTGCAGCTGGTCCCCTGTAAACAATTACAGGATTATTACAATTATAGAATTAATTCTATACTGGCTTTAGTTGCTTTGCTCTCAAATCCTGAAAAAAAAAAAAAAAAAAAAAAAAAACACCCAACCATGTATTAATTTCTATACCTTGGAATTATACCTTCCTTTCTGAGAGTCACATAAATTCTAAATTTCTGGATTTAGGTTTCTGAATCAGGTGCCGCTGTCTGCTTTTGATATGGAATCAAGCTGGGTTGAAAAGATAGGACAAAGAATTACAATAATCTGTTTTTTCTTGTTTTAAATTCATTTTTTGTCCTGAGAAATGTTTTTCCTAACCTTAATGTGTGTAAATAAATATATTACTATACATTTATTTGAGATCAAGGAGTGTCATCAGTTTGTCTTTTTTTTTTCCAATGCTACCTTTGCATCAAGTCTTTGTATTTTAAGGCTGTATAATATACAGGGCCTCAACACTGTACGAGAGCATTTGAACATCAGCTGGATGTATGATTTGCTGCATTTTGATATAGGTCAATTCTGTACATAAGGGCACCTAAGGAGTGCTGATTTTCAGACTGTAAAATAGTGGAACAAGCATGTTGTTAATCTTGTTCCAAAACAGCTGGACATCAGACATCCTAGAAGGAGCTCCTTAATTGTTAGGATTTTATTTCTTATAAGTGGGAACTGTGAGAGCTGTGGTTATGAGGTGCCCCATGCTGACAGCCACGCGCTCGGTGCCATCTGGATCTTTGTGTGCTAAGGCAGCCAGCCTGCAGCCCACCTTCAGCTCATGTCCTTGTCACAGGGTGCACCAACTTGTTCGTTCCTAAAGCCCTCGCCTACAAATACTGCTGGTGGAGTTCTGTTGGTTTGTGGTGTTCTTTTTTAAAGGCTCTTTGATCGTGCCAGCTTTTTTTCATCCCTATGAGCAGATTTCTGAGATGAAGGTGTATTACTGAAGGTGTTGCATTCCCTTTACCTCTTACTCTTTACCTCTTACTCTTTACTCTCACTTATGAGACTACCAGTGTAATGTTATCCCAACTGTTTCTTGACTTGTTGCTTTAAATCCATTTCTCAGCTTTGTTCTGCCACACACATGCAGTGTTATCTGCGTATGTTTCTGCAATATCCCTTGTATTTGCAGATTTCTCTACTGTTAGTTACCTACTGTGTATTTAAATATATACTGGGAAAGCATCTAATGTTATAGCAATTAAAAACACCAAACAGTTCTTTGTGATTTTGCTGAACACAATTTAGTACGTGACTTCTGGGAGATGGATGTGATGGACTGGAATTCAGTCATCTGCAGGCAGTGCCTGCTTGACCTAAGGTTAAAATGAGATGTTCAGCAGCCCTGGCCTGAACCTGCAGCTGTGTGTAACAGCCATGAGTCAATTATAGCCCTGATGCTTCTGCTGAAATCAGCACTAACAGCACACGGTTGACACTATTTTTTTTCCTCATCACTGTGGTGAAGAAGGGATGGCTTTTCCTGAACTGGTACCTCAGAAAGCTGCACGCAGAGACGCAGCCTTGAGTCACTTACATACATGGCTCGCATCTGAGTCAAAAAGTCACTTACTTTGCTTTCCTCATTTCTGGTGGGAAGTCGAGTAACCTGCCCATAAGTACACTGCTACAATATTGGGAAGCTGAGAACACTGTGTGTATGAAGGCAATGGCACAACAGTATAGGCCCATGGACTCATTTCTGCCAGGATGACTTGATTCTTCCAGTCTGAATTGCTTGCATGTGATTCTCTTGGCAAGTGTCAAACAATAAGCAATGCTTTTACCTGACCGTAAAGAAATGTGAACTGTTTTCTTGAGGTGTGGGGAAGTACTTTAGTGAGTTTATGGAGTGGTGAGGCTCCTTACCAACATGGCAGTTCTGAAGAGTGAATGATAAGGTGTTCAAGTTCAGGCAGTTTGTTTGATTGCAACTTATTTTAACATCTTCAGGAGTACTATTTGTTGGTGCTATCTCATTGCTCCACTAAATGCAGTCAAGAAAGCAATGAATTCTCCCCTCTGCTAGTGAGTCTTGAAGAACTATTTGAATGGCTATGGAGGAGAAGAAACGTCAGTAACTACAAAAGGAAAAACATAGGCTTCTCTAAGGCTGGCTGACACTTTTTCTGACACTATAAGATATTCCCTCTGCCCCAGTGTGGTATCTTAACTCCAGGTGAAGCTTGGCAACCTGCCCTGCTGTAACTTGTGGGCACAGTGGAGGAGTCTTTGGTGCCCTTTGTGGTTTCTGCAGCTGTCACACAGTGTTTTGTATTTCTTAGAACAAACACTTTGAAGAGTTTTGGAACTTTAAAGCTATGAGAGTGTCAAATTCATTTGCATTTCTGCTCCTTCGTTTGTCTTACGTCTGACAATCCACCAAGAGTAATTGAGAGACATGGTTTTTGGTGTTGCTTTTTTAAATATAATACTCCTTATGGAAATAGTTGCTGGTTTTGGTATGAAAAGTACCTTTGTCTCCTTTGGCTTTAAAGAATAATGGTCATTCCTCCCAGAGAATGAGAATTAAACTTGTGCTTGTATGTGTATATATATATATGACAGGCTAAGTAAATAGTTACAGCACTGTTAAAAATACATGCACAAATCTACGTGTCTACACTTTATTTATTAATGAATTAAAATACCTGCCTACTGTTTTGACTCATCTGTAGACAGTCTGCTGTCCCTGCATCTCCTTGTATTTTGAAGCAGGACTTTCCTAGCTAGTTGCTGTTTTACCTTGTGTTCCAGAGGTATGGCATTATGATGATCTCCAGAAACAAAAGGATGAATATAAAATTTTTAAAGGACATTCAAGTTGCACAGACGCTTTCAAAAATAGTGTGTTAACTTAAACTATGGTTCATCAAGCTAATGCTTCTCTTCTTTGCCCTGTGAGGAATTATAGATGCCCTGCTGTTATTTTTGTCTATTCAGCTGTGTTCGTATTTCTTGTTGATGGAAGTCTAAAATTGTACCATAATAAAGTTCACGTGGAGAAGAAGATGGACAAGATTTGAGCTGAGGAGTGCTCTGCAGATGGTCTTGTGCATACTGAGACATGGTGATAGCCAGCCCAGAGAGCAGTCCGTGTGGGAAGAATCTCAGAAGGGAAGGGGGTTCTGCAGAGCAGGCAGATGTATTGCAGCTTTCCTCCACGGCCTCAGTTCAGGCTCCAGCAGCCACTCCATCACGTACATGAGCACTGAGAGACTTGAAAGAAGACCTTCATGGTTTCTGTGTTGCAGATTTGAACCACCTTTGTCCATAGAAATGCATTTATTTATGTTCCTCTGGAGGTGAGATGATAAAAATCCATTTGGCTGATGCTCATTTCATAGCTTTATAAGTATTTTTATTTTTTTGATGTATGGTTTGGGCAGTGTTCTGTGCTTGTCTCTAAGCCCATTTCAACAGGTAAAATGAATGTTAAGTGACCAGTGTTGTGTGTTACTGTCAGTGTGCTCAGTCCTTCTGGGCCTTCCTGTTCTGATCTATCTGGCTATCTGTATATATACATATATAAAGACAAATAAAAAATGCATTAGTAATTATTCAAATAATCCTAATTTTATATATGAAATAATAGTAGGATATGATTTTTACTTGTAACACAGCTGTTTTAAAGCTTCTAAGTTCCTTAGTATCCAGTTCTTCTCTAAAAGAAATGTCTTTGCCTTTCTGTGAAAGGTATAGGAATAAAACATGAGATCTTTGGTTTTATTATAGATGGAGATACATGATCAAAGAGAAAAGGGAACATACCTGTGCTGGTTTGGGTATAGCAGCACGTGAATGACAGCTTAATGTCTCTGCGACTGCTATATGGCACTTCTAGGGAAAGAAGCATTGGATGTAACGAGACTACTTGTATTTATTTAAGAGATGTACAGCTATTTTTAGAAAGCTGTAGAAGATCACATTGTCAGTCCTTCAACTTCGACAAGGTTTTTTTTTATTGCTATTTCTTCAAGAAGAACGTGGTATTAAGTCGCCGCTTCCTTTAATGTGTTTCACTGACTGCTCTACTTGGCAGAAGTCACCTCTTTGTCAGATTTTTGCTGCCTTTTTTTTCTTTGTTAATGCGCTCGAGAGTGTGGAGAGCTGGAGTTAACAAGGAGAAAAACATCTAATATTACGGCTCTCCATTATAACTTATATTTAAGTCTTACAGAGGAACAGTAAAAGAAACATTGCTCCAGAAGAACTAAACGCTGCCTCCAATAAAAAGCCCCTTCGTGGTATGCTTTCATAGCATTTGTACAGTTTGCCATTGTACTGGGGGGGAAAAAGAAAACTGTAGTTTGCTCTGTAGCTCCTCTGATGTCCCTTTTGTGCCCTTGAGTTTCTGAGGAATTTGAGATGATTGCCAGTTGTGTCTTCTATCTGAGAAGAGCTACGTGGCTGTGTGTCATGCTGTCTCCTGCAGGGGAGCTGGTATGGCCCGGTGCACCGTTCTGCCACCTACCAACCCTTTCATTGTGAACAGAAAAATGCCTCATTTTTGAACTTGTCGTATTTTACTCAACTGAAATCTTTTCTGACTTTGGGTTTTTCATCTCCTATATGTGGAGTTATCTGGTTAACCACAAAGGCTATTTTTCTGATACAGAAACTGCTTGCAGTATAATACAGTGATTGTTTCGTATGGCTTCTAAGGCCACAGATTGGTGCTGCCTTTATTTTTCCTTATTTCATTATTTAAGTTAAAAAAAAAAAATAATAGCAACAACAACAAAAAGACTACCAAGAACATGGCAGCAGTTGCGGGGCTGGAAGGCAGTTCGTCTCACTGCCACATGTCGTTCTGTATTCAATGAGCAAGGAATCCTTGGGCACCCCAATCTTCTCTATCTCAACTGTCCTACTGCTACTTTGAGTATCGGGGAGTGAAAACAGACCCAGTTAGCAGCATGCTTAAATAAGAATTATTGGATGTAGCCAGAATGTGCCTGCCATATTTTATGTAGGTGACTGACATGGGTGACAGATGGATGGCTTTGTAATGGATCAGCTTCCTTTCAGTTCCCCTAAAGCTGCCATTGTTGCTGTCTTTTGAAGGTGGAGAAAGGTGACCTTATTGAAAGCTGATCAATGTTGAATCCACCTTATCCAGAAACTATCTTCTCGCTTCTGGGATGAGCTTCACTTTAGAGTGTTTTGCAAATTGCCTTGAGAATAATGCTGGGTTACTTTTTTTTTTCTGTCTTCCTACAGTAGAATTGCCACATCCAGGCCTTGTTTGACATCAGCAAGAAAAACTGCTCCCGACAGTTTATATCCAGCACTTGGGAAGTAGGATTTGTGACAGTTCCAGGAAAGCAGTGTTATTCCTATAGAAATACAAATGGCCTGCACAAGTAAATTATTAATCAGGACCTAAAATCTGTGCTTATTCTTCCAGTGTTCCTTTCATGTTCCAGTTGGCTTTAGCACTGTTACTGTTGTAATAGTTTTGTGATACACACAGCAGCCATTCTTTGTGCTATGAGAGGGAGCTGTGTGCACCTGCCTGGAGCCCAATCAGTAGTTATTTCCTGATCAGAACTCTCCAGGTTTTCCTCTGGAGGCATCTTATTTCTGGTATTTTATTTCTTGTTCTTTCCCTAATGGCTTATTTTGCTATACCTCCGTTGTGCAGTTGTACAGATAGCACTGGGCAGTTCACTAAGGCGCATATGAGGCACATACAAATTGTCACTGTTTCCTGGAGATTTACTGGCTGTTTAAGTTTTACTTGCGTGATTGCTTTGTGATTTATAAGCATGTTATGAACAAATTTGTTGACCAAATACAAGTCCTGTGGGGACGCATTTCTGGGCTGCTTTGCTTGACCCATCACAGGTGTTTTGCTGAGTAATGTATAGCAAACTTTTAGAGTTTGTGTTGTTTCTGATGTTCTCAAAAGTATTACCTTGTCATACAGAGCTGTTTAGGACCAACGAAAGAAGGAAGAACGCTGTGGAGGTTCAGATGTACTCTAAGCATCCATTGTAAGCTAAGCTATTCATATGGAGAAGGTAAAGGGAGGCAGGCCCTTTTGAGGAGGTTATATGGTGCACATCGAGGCTGTGGGAACAGAGGCAGATCTATTGGCCTGTGCCTTAGGCCATGTTTGGAGCTTGTATTGAAGCACTTCTCATGCGGTATGTTTTGCCAGGTCTTGTAAGAATAGCGCTTCTTAAAGCTCAAGTTTATTGTAGACTTGACAGTACAACCCAATAATGTTAAAACAAAAACCCATGGAGTATATAGCTTCCTTGTGTGCTGCTGTAGGAAGCTTGTAGAGTGTTAGGAAAACTCAGTTTCACTCTTCAGTGGGTTAAAATTCAGCTGACCGACAATAAATAGGAAGATGCTTACATGAAGTATTTCAGTAAGCTGGCATGCTGCTAAAAAACCTTTCTGCTTTAAGAGAACACGTCAAAGAAAAAGCATCTACAACGGTTTCTCATTAAGGACAATTATGCTTAATGGACAATGTATTATTTTAAAATAAGAACAGATGCCTATAAATTTTTTCTACAAATGAGTTTCTGACTTCTTGCCTTTGAACCCTTCTCTCTTTTAATACAGATTTGCAAAGCGTACAAAATAATGGAGATTACAAATGTGTGTATGCATGTTTTTCTCCTCCAGTAGCTGTTTTCACTCGGAATATCTCCTCCCCAAATGGAAAATTGTACTTCACTGGAGGAAGAAGTTGTGATGGTTGTGTAAGATATTTTTTTCATGTACTTGCAATGTGTACATGTTGGAGGGAAATAACAGTTTTCATGGAGTTCTCTATTTTTGGTAGAGGTAAGTCTGGAAGAGCTCTGAATAAATTTTCGGCTCCTGCTGTCAGGGGTAACCATGAGCAGGGAGGTGAGGAGGAGGGATGGATGAGTTCCTGAGCTGGTGTCAGGAAACTGAGTTGGGATCTGCAGCACAAGCTCTCTGCCTTTACACTTCTCATTGGCCTTCAAGCTCAGTGAGATCAGGAGCATCTGCTCTTCTGAGGCAAGTGACTGACTGCTGAGCATCCCAGAGTCACCTGGACTGTGTGGGATATGAGGGGGTCAGGGGCTGCTGCAAGGAAGAGCAACGGCTCGCCTTCACCCAGCATGGCTGGGTTGGAGGACAAACTGCCAGGGGCTTATTTGAATGGCTTGCTTGCTGGACTTAGCAAGGGTAGAGTAGTTGTGACTTCAAGCTTTCAAAGGGAAGATGTTTCAACTGCTGAAAAGGAATTTTGGGGTAAAGCTTGGAAAGAACCTATTTACAGCTAGTCTGTTTGCCTCATTTTGTACCAGTACAGCATGTTAGCTTCAGCGGGTGTATCCCTGTTAAATAACTATGTATTTTTAAGCAGTTATTGTACTCTTGGCTTAGCTTTGAGTAAACCAAAAAGGCAGGATCTCATCCCTTCCCATCTCATCAACAAATGCATTTGGTCATCCGAAACACTCCTACCTGTGTCAGCTGCACTTCCACTTTCCTGGATGAGAAAGATCAGAATTGCACAAACATACTGCTTCAGGTGCATTTCACTACAGTGTTGTATGAAGATGTAAATACTTTCCTTCTTGTGGAAATGTTTTTTCCTCCTACCATAGATGTTGTTACATCCCCTCCACTTCTCCCACCCCGTCCAAGGTCTGAATTTTAAAATGGCAGCTTAGATCTTCCCTGTAGAGATTTCTGATAACCATCAGGATTCTACATGGTAAATGAGCATTGCTGATGTTAATAACTAATTTTTACTACTCTGGTCTGATGTCAGTTTTCTGGTTGTAATGAAAAGCAAACTCTGCTGCTGTTCCATTAGTAATGCTGGAAAATGCCTGTAAAGGTTTAACATATCAGCCTTTTTTTTTTTTTTTATAACAACAGAGAATTGCATCACATTAATTTTTTACAACTAAAGTTTCATGAATGTAGATTTCTACCTATGCCCTGAAATTTTCTTGTGAGTGACAGCTCCTGAGTGGTTCACAAACCAGTCCACTGTGAATGATGCACAAACCTGTGTTAGTTGTGTTCCAGGTGCCAGTCAAATATAGCATGCAGGATGCAACTTATGTTCTCCCTGTGTCTGGTAGCAACATGGAAATTGGTTTAGGGTTATTGTCAGAGAACAGAAAATGCATCTACCTATATGTGCCTCAGAACATTGCTAGGAGTCTTGATGCTAGAAACAAACATCTACATAAAACATCTTTCTGTTAGGCATGTGTCTGCAGTGAGCATCATTCAGTTTGCCTAGGAAGCCTGCCCTTATGCTGACTCCTGGTGTATTGAAAAGTCACAAAACGCCAAGACAGAACAAAGGCACTTTAATAGGTAGCAACAGTCTTTGCGAGATATTTACTTTCTACTGCCGAGCAGAAAGAACAGAAACATACTGGCTGATCTTTACCAGGACGATAATCAGACATCCACCGGTAAACAGGAGCGTGGGCCAAAGGAAAGTGAAGAGGAGGCCTTTGGGGGGATAAAGTCTGCTTAAAATGACATTGGTCTGCATTCCTCCTGGGTCATAGTAGCATGGGAAAGTCTGATATTTTTTGAAATTGTTTGCAATTGTTTCTATTCGTGCTTTCACTTCTTTGGAGTTCTCGGAGTTGCCTGGGACATACGAGCACTGGAAGGAGAAATTGAAATGACTTGTTATAACAGATGCTCTAATGCAGGATTTGTAGTAAAGATGCATTGAGTAAAACAAACATGCTAGTGCTGACAAAAGCTCCTGTGGTTTGGCTGGCATCCCGAGATTGGCTTGGTCTGCCTTCGTCTGTGAGGCGTTTGCCCTATTTCCCTGCTGTCTGCTGTGCACATATGCTCCAAATTTGCAGACTTACAGGTTGGAGTAATGTTGTTGGAAACCATTAACGTGCTCAGAATGAAACTCCAGCTATTGGGACTGTCACTTTTATGTTACAGTACCATTTGTCTTCAGCTCAGAGACTTGCAGATGTTTAAATATTCATATATGTTAAATATTCATGTTCAGTTGGTACAACTGCTTAATAAGTATTAACTTAATGTTTGATGTAATGTTTAAAGAAAAAATCGAAGCCCCTTGTATTTTAAGCATTCCTTGGTCTAAGCATGGACATCAGTGTGTGAAAGCTGAACAACTACCCGTGCTCTGTTGCTTGGCTGCAAAGCTGTGTGCTCTGCTCTTACTGCTCCCATTGAATCAGAGGTATTGGATAGCAGCAGAGAGAGAACAGAATGTGCTCCAAATACCTTTGGATTTCTTTCCAGGGTATCTTCGGTGTGATACAACATGACCTCTTGTCCTGAGGCTGTCAGATTAACCCACACCTGTAGGCATGGTTAGTGAAAGATATCTTCATCCTCTGAGCCTTCTCTGTCTGTGCAGAGGGCTTTGTCCTTGATGTTGGCTTTGAGGACCTTGCATATGGTTTCTGTTGTCCAAACACTACAAAACCAAAACGAGAGGTATTGCTTTTAATTGCTGTTGTGGCATCAGTTGTGAGTTGTTATACACTGGAGTCTCATCTCTGGGTGCCAGTGGTGGGTTAGCACAGGCAGAGCTCAGGGCTGCTCATCACCAATGCAGTGAGCGCTGCCTCTCCTCTCACTCTTAAGAAACTAATTTTTTTACGTGTCTTTTGTTAATGTTTTTCAAATCTCAGAGCATGGCTTTAAACTGCTTTTCTAAATCCATTACGGAATGTTGTCAGCTATGATGTTGTCGTGTGAGGTAGTGTTGAAGTCTGGCTGTTCTGTTCTTGTGGTATGAAAAACAACATTGATACATGCTAATATATAAGCCTTGAGATTTCTAAGCAATTTCTGAGCACAAAGAATGAAATAGTGGATGTACTTCTGTCCAAATCTTCGATCATGGAAAAATGAGCTGCTAAAGTGCCAGGGCACTCTTGGTTTTCATACAGTTTGTTTTTCACAAATTAATTTTGTATATGGAGGCAGAACTTGCAAAATGAAATGAAAATGTGAGTAAGTGTAACCTTATTGGCATTCAGTGTATTCTGCAGCATTTGCTGTGGTAGACTGGGCTGCTGAAGGTGTTTCTCATGATGGTTGATCTGGAGGCAAGATACATCTGATTGACCGAACAAATTTACCATTACTTCTCTTATAAGCCTCTACCAGTGAAAGGTATGGGGTTTTTGTTGCTTATTTTATTTTTTGTTACATTTATGGAAGACTTAACTTTCCATTTTCAAGCTGAAAGCATGACTGGTTTTTATTTTATATGGTTTCATAGTAAATGTTTTGGTTTAGTCTGCTCTGGTTCTAGCCCTGAGGATGGTCATAGCCCTCTTTCTTGTGCTTACCTGTAAATGCCTCACTTAATGGCTCACTCTTTTCTTGCTCTTCTATCTTCCATTCTTGTGAGCTCTTTAAGAACGTAATATTTATTCATTATTCAGTGTACTAACATATATTTTGGCTCTGTCTTAATAATTGTGTTTGAAGACGACAAAAAAGAAACAGCTTTGTATCCATAATCAAATGATCTACTACCTTTTTGTGTAGAATGGCACAATTGTAATCCCAATAAAGAAGTACATCATCATGGAGCATGCCACCATTCCCAGTCCCAGACACAGGGCCCTCGTCTCTCCTCGCTTCTGTGCAGTCACCAGCTTTTTTGCCAACATGATTTAGGTGTTAGGAAGTCTGGAATCTCTCTGATCCTGTTTTGTGAGAGACAATCATGATTAGAATTGGTTATCAGTATTGCAGTTGAATGATTTCTGAAATATCCTGTTGCACAAACTGTGTACTGCTTAATAGAGTGATGGGTGAAGAAAGCAGGGAGGGAAGCCTGGGGGTGGGAGTTGGAAACGATCATTATGATCCGAGGGAGTTTGAACAACTTGATTGTCTTTAGGCTTAATTTGGTCTATTTGATGTTACTTCTTGCCTGAAGTAAGAGGTGCTCTGTGTTGTGTTTTGGTAAAGGCTGCATGAAGGGAAAATCCTCCCAAAGTAGAGTCCTTTCCCATTTTTTCCATTCTGTCTTCAGGTTTAGCCTGAAATGTGTCTTTTTATTATTTCAGAAGAGTTGAAATAATTTTAAATGTAATAGTTGAGATGCATGGTTTTGATTTCTCACTGTATGTTTTATCGCCTTGTCCACGTGGAGATATATAAAGCCTGCTATCCAACTACATGGGGCAGAAAAGCTGCATTTTCATGGCACAAGGAGTGTGATGCCACCAAACCCAATTGGACAGGATCAGAGAAGACAGCAGTGAGGGCTGCTGCTTCTCCACCACGGGTGCAGGGCCGTGACTGCTGCTGGCACTCATAGATAGGGACGAGCCATGCAGTGTCATAGCAGGAGCTCATAGAGCTTGGGAGAGCCTGGCATCTCACCCATGCTCCCTTGCTAAATAGCATTTCCAGTCATCTTACTGATGCTTTGATCTAGAGGATCTGATAATATTTGCTGCTAATCCATATGCTATTAAATCAGTGCTATTGTTTTATAGGATTACTATCAAAGTGAGGCACAACAATCACGAAGAGTTCAACCCATCTCCAGGATCTGTATCCCACTGACAGATGTAACTGAGGGTTTGGGCTTTCGCTTTTTTAATTGAAACATGGTGTAAGCCACAGTTAGGGAAAAAAAGGACTGGTAAGATGTGTGTGGGCTTCTGGGCACAGAAGAGAGGAAAGCAATGCAGGAGAAGGGCAGAATGTTATGTGTGTAGCACAACAGATCTTGGTCCTGTTCTCATGTGCCAGACAGTAGTGCACAGCTTCATGCGGTAGCTGAGGCATTCTCAGGGTTTTGGCTTTAGGTGTGTGCAGCTATTTAGTGCTTATTTGCAAGCTGGTGCTCAGTGTGGCATGGTACCTACCTAAATCCACCTGTGCTCAGCTAATCCATGGAGCAAATAAAAGATGTGAGTTTAGATAAAGCATAAGGCAGCCACAAGCCTAAGTTGGTGAATGGCTGCTCTTGTTACCCATCAGCAGGCAAACTGCAGCAGTGCCAGGCTGGGAGAGCCGTGGGGTTGGGTCAGCACGGCTGGGGAAAGGCAAGAGAAAGGCAAAGTCAGCTTTTAACAGGAAGAGTGTGGGTGTAATTCAAGTGCTGCTCCCATTAATTGTGTTTTTCATTGATGAAAGTGTTAAGAGCTTGTTTGAGATGTTAATTTTTATGTAAGTGTATATTTTTAGAGTTATTAATGCATAATATCTAAATGTTTTGAGGGGTCACTAGGAAGAAAAAGAGTTGTTATTGTTGGAGTAGTGAATTTTGTTCAGGACTGTGGTTAATTCTGCTTTTAAATAAAACATCAAAATCACTCAGGATTTGGCTTACAGCATTTTTAAGGGCATTGTCTTTCTGATGATGGTGTTCCAGGAGGGAGGAATCTTCACTTGGAAACTGCTGTAAGGGGGATGTGACCTGCTTATTGGAGCTAGAGTTTAACACAAGAAGTCCATGCAGCCGTGTGAGCTAATACTATTAAGTTAGGTTGTGCACTTGGTCAGGGGCAAGATGGAACAGAGGAGGGAATGGGCCCTGAGACCGTGTGGTCCTCCAAGCACAGTGGGAAGCTGGTGACAGCCAGCTGGAGACCTGCCTTGTTAGCAATTCTTACGTGCAGTAAGAATGATTAATCTTTAATCAGTTCTGTGGGAAGGTGAACAAGTGGAAAAATTGGTACCCTCAATGTGACTTGAGGATAACTGTCTCTTGTGCTGTTACTCTCCAAGTTTTATTTGAGCTACAGTGTTTACATAGCAGTCCCAGTTACGCTGGGAAATTGTGGGATCATCCTGTGTGCATATATAGAAAAACTTTATTTGGAGTTTCACCAGTGCTCAAAAGTTTTATATTTCACATTGAAAAGTTCTTCTCTTCCATCTTCTAGCCCCACCAATGCATGTTAGGAGGAATGTTGAAAGAGCTCATTAAGTGTTTCCTCCAACATAATCATTAAGTCTCTGTAAAATGAAGCACTGCTGCGGACTCAATTGGCCCAGGAAGTCTCTGAGCGTATTTGGATTGGAAGATGTTTGGAGTATATAATGGGGATTTTAGCCCGTCCTTCAAGAGCAAATCTAAATGTGTCTTCTGCACTGAAGATTGCAGGGTGCCTCCATAATTATTAGGAAAATACAAGCTCCAAATCTTTTCATAATGTTCCTTCTCCCTGATTTTTTTTTTCCCCTCAGTCTAGTTAAATTATACAGTACATTAGCTGTGCAGTTTCAATGTATAATCACTGCATTGACAGCTGCTGGTGATAATCCTAAGGATGCCATCTGCTCAGGTTTGGAACACAGTCCCCTGCTCTGACTAACAGATGTGCCTGATACTCAGTGGGAAGCCCCTGCCTCCTCTCCCATCTCTTGAGGAGTTCCCAGTGCCATGAGCTGTGTAAGCTGGTAGAGGGCCTCTGTCTCAGGCTGTGCCAGGCTGCTCTGAGCTCAGGAACAGCAGTATCCGGGGGGTGTCCTTGGCATCTCTTGGTGTGGGAGCCAGAAGGCAATTGTAAATTTGAATCCTGTAAATATAAGTTCTGTACTGGTTATTCTGCTGTGTCAGAGCTGTACGCCTTACGTATTTGCTAGTGTCTCGTAGTAGAATTAATCTCATCACTGACATTTGCTTATTTGTTCCTGTGAGTGTTTTCAATGCTGTAGATTCTTCTTCCTTTGCTCCACTCTCATCCTTGCCCCCCCCACTTACATCCCTGAAGTTAGACCCGCACTCACTCTGGCACTTGGTTCCTCCTTCCCTCCCCCTGGCCCATTTCCTTTCTTAGCATTTATAAACATTGTACTGCTGGTAACAGGTCTGCTTTCCCCAGCGATGCTGGGGCCGGAGGGCACCAGTCACCAGTCTTGTTCATGGCAGTATAAGAGCCCATTACTTTCAATGTATTCTGCATGCCTAGGACTGCAAACATGGCGCACCTTGCAGAACAGACTGATGCTGAACCTCAGTGTAAATTTGCATGGAAAAGCAGATTCTGCAATGCTCTGCTGTAATCCTGAAGATTCAGTATTAAAACTGCACAACACCATGCAACTGTATCCTTTTTATGAAATACATCATACCAATTTACTTAAGGACTGTTTAGCTACTTTGACACTAATGTGAATTAAACTAGTTTTTTTTTTTTGTTTAAAAATGAGTGGGGTCTAAGATTCTGTGCATGTTAGTTTTTATGCCTGGTAGTTCTTAAAAAAAGCCCTTTGATCAGTTTAGTGCTTCTCAATCCTCTGTGGACTGCTGTTTTGGGTTGCTCTGTAGTACAGGACTGTACAAAGTTATTCAGCTTAAGAGCAGTTTTCAAAGAAGCCTGATAGAGTTCAAGTGTGGTTCATCTTCCCTGGGGATAGATCAAGCACGGTCCCTAAAGGAATGCTACGGAGTGCTGAGCAGCCAGAGACATGAAACTCCAAAGAGCAAAGATCCTATGAGGGCTGCAGACTCTTAAGATTCTGGATTTTGTGGGAATAACAGCCGTTGTATTTGCAGTCTGATAACTGTCCGTAATTATTAGCATACAGTTACAAATTGCCCATGTGCTACGGAAACGTTAGGTGGGCTTCCTCTGTAGTGCTGGAGATTTAGAAAGACGGTTGCTTCCGAGAGCTCTATATTTGCCAGAAAGCAAAGCTATTGTTTGCTTTCAAGGAAAACAACAATTGCTTAAAAATATACTTACCGTTTCTGATGAAATGCTGCCTTTGCTGGTGGAAGAACGACTCCTGTTATGTGATGGATTCGGTGTGACACCTTTCTGCCCAGCATAAAGCAGTGGAGCTTAGAGCTTCAGAGATTTATTTTTTTTTCTTTCCTGTACTTCTCTGGGTTTGCTTTACTGTGGCCGAACTCATAACTTAGTTCCCCTACTGAGAAGCTTTCTGTAACCATAAATGGTAAGGTATGAAAGAGTGCTGTCCTTTTTCAGATTAATTGCTGAAACCAGGAAACCACAATACTGAGACTGACTACAGCTGAAGGGACTGACTTTTCTCTTACACTATGGCTGCTTTACCACATCCCACATCCCCATGGATTTGTCTTAAGCTGCTCTTCTACTGCTTTCGTACAGCTTTCTGCTTTAGAAATCTGTTAGGTCTTTTGGGTAAGATTTATGGAGGTACTCTGGACTGCAAGCGTTATAAATATTCAATGTTTGTGGGGATTTGTTTTTTCCTTCTAAGAAAAAAGTTCTGGAAGTATGCTGTTACCAGTGCTCCTCTCCTTCAGACACAGAAAGGCGATAGGAGTTCTGTGGGGAACTTGTGTTATGTCCTGCAGGACGTGAGGCTGAAGGGCACAGCCTCAGCAGGCGAGAGGGAGCGTGTAAGCAGGAGAGCATGCTTTAGGGAAGATCTGGCAGAAGAAAGTGGGAAACGCAGAGCACAGGAGAGGAAAAGAAGATGGAGGACTCTATTGTGTGAATATGTGCTTATATGTGTGCGTGTGTGTGTATAAATGTATAAAACATCTTGTTTTCTTCTCATAAAGCTTATCTGGTGTCTCGTTATGAAGCTGCATGAGTCTTGCAACAGAGATGGAACAAGTACAGGACTTCAATGAGCTTCAGAACTTGATTTGTTTGTTCTTTCAGGGCCTAGAGAGTCCACACCTGTCCAGTTGTGTTTCAGAAGATGTGGTTTGCTTGCTGGAAGTATTGATGGTTAACAGAGAAGAAGATGGGAAATGCTGGAGCATGCTGTTGGATAGATGCTGCTGGAAACTACTGAGCTGCATGCAGGTCATCTTTGCCAAAAACCAGATCCCCCTGCATAAGGAGTTTTAGCTGCACAAGAGGGCAGCTTCCAGCAGAGCGCAGCTGCAACGACATAAGCTCAACTCAACTGCAAAATACAGCAATGAAGTTAAAATGTGTGATAATATTTTTGCTGCTGTGGCCTGATTGTTGTTGGTACCCAATTCATCTAAAAAGTCCAAGTATCTATTTTTCCCCTCTTGCAGTGTAAATATGGTACTTTATGTTTAAAGATAAAGGAGACTTTTCTTCCTGACCTTTCCCTCCTCCAATAAGCCGGATTGTTGTTGTACAGAGTGTGAACAGGATGGGCTGGCCATGGTGATGACTTGAACGTTCAGCCTGGATGTTACTGGTAGATGCCCTGTAGTGAGAAGGAGGAAGGCCACCTTATTGATAGACTAAGGGAAATGAAATGAGTTAATTCACTAAGAATACAGAGTGTTCTGGGTATTGTAAACAAGCACAGGATCCTTTGCACTCTGCTTTCTAACCTAATAAGTAGTTGTTTCACCTTGAGCTGGTCATTCAGGCTTGTTTGCAGTAAAAGATTTGAAGCTAGCAAGTTCAGAGAGTTTAAGCTGTCTGAAGATTACGGATGATTCCCCACTCATTGTACCTTTTCTGTTATTACTGATGCAGAAGAGAGCACACAAAGCTGACTTGGATTTAGCTTTAAGGGTCTAGCAGTTACCTAAGATGAAGCCTGCTTCTGTCATCTAGACTGGAAAGATTTATGATCTTGGTCATTTTTTAATATTTAAGGAGTGATGTAGCAAAGTCTGAAAAATGACATTTAAAGTTTGGAAAAAGCTTTAGAACAGAAGTTATTCCCAGCTACAACGTGATCTGGGTTGGTGGACTTCTTTTTTTTTCTTTATCATTGTTGAATATTTTGAAAGCCAGCTTTGAAATATCCAAGACGCACGCTCAGGCTCAAGGAATTGTGCTTCCTTGGAATGTTAGGAAAGATTTTTGGGTTGAGTGGTTCAGGAGTCGAGGCAGGAAACAAGGTAATGCCACTGACTGAATTCATGAGTCTGAGGCTGGTTGTCTCCTGACTGCTGTCCTTAATTCAGCTTACTAATCTGCACTGTGTGACAGCAGATCTGTTTGCTGGTGCCTGCAGGAGTTACACTGCACAACGAACACTCAACCTGTGCAGACAAAATAGAGTGAATTTTGGAGGTGCTTTGGTGCACTGAATGAGGTGGTGTAAGTGCTTTGGCTTGGTTTGAGGTACACTGGTGTTTTGTTTGAGCAGAGAGAAGCCATGCTCCACATCTGGCACCGCACATCACCTTTTGTTTCATTTTCACTCCTGCACTGCAAACATGCAGGTCCAGGTGGCCACTGAATCCCTGAAAGCTAACCCAAAATAACAGTGTGCAAGCACTAAAGGCAGCTGCTGTGCTGTTACCCGTAGCTAGCATTTGGAGCACAGGTCCAGCTGCAGTTTGTGTGTGGATCTGCTGCTGGGGCAGTACCTCTGTTGCTTCTTTCCATGCTGTGTAACTGGCAGTGCATAGTTTCTCTTGGCTCACCCAGAGAGGGGATCGCTGCCAGGAAGGCACAGCCCTGTGAGTAAGGGTGCAGAACAGAATGGGGTTGGTTAGGGGCAGCGGGGTCTATGGGCTGCAGACCTTGCTAGTCTGAGAGCCTTCTACAAATACTGCTTTCTAAGATTAAAGAAAAAAAGAGAGAGGCCTTCTCAAGCTTGGCTTGGTGTGTGGTTTTAATATTCAGTTCCTGACTATAATTTGAGGAAGAAAAAGAGAAGTGAAACAATGTCGGGGCAGGCTTTCCTGAACTGCAAACACTCCGTTTTGAATCTGAACAAGTTTTGTATCGTAGAATCACAGAATGGCTTGGCTTGGAAGGGACCCCAAGGATCATCAAGCTTCAACCCCCCTGCCACAGGCAGGGCCACCAACCTCCATATTTGGTACTAGACTGGGCTGCCCAGGGCCCCATCCAACCTGGCCTTGAACACCTCCAGGGACAGAGCATCCACAGCCTCTCTGGGCAGCCTGTGCCAGCACCTCACCACTCATAGTAAAGGACTTCCCCCTGACATCCAATCTAGCCCCTCCCTCCTTGAACTTAAAACCATTCCCCTTTGTCCTATCACTATCTACCCGAGTAAAAAGTTGATTCCCCTTCCTTTTACATCCCCCTTTTGTCAATGTCTTGCTTCCCACTTCCTTTATTTCAATGTATTAAGGCCTTTGGCTGAGGCCAAAATAAACAAAATTTGAGGGTCAGTTTCCTGTGATTCTTGGTAAGAATGAGCAAGACCTGAACCTGAAAATACTGTCTGGAAGTTAGTGAAGCATTTGCATCTAAAACTATCAGGTTCCATAACAAGAAGGTGTCAGACAAAGGTTTCAGATAAATATTTTTGTGGAATTAATTTTTCTGCAAGTAGAAGGAAAAATGTGAGAGAAGGGATGAGTTTACAGCTCAGAGAAACAAACTGCATAAATGTTAGCATACGAGGATTGTAGCTGTGTATTGTAAATAAAAGTATGACGGGGCTATAAACATTGTGGCAGCAGAGGAGAAAATAGCTTCTGGCTTCTCTTTGCTGTGCCACTCTGCAGTGAGTGCTCAAATCTTTGTGCTTTCTGCACTCATTGTAGAACAATTTGTGCCATCTCTTTGTATGCGACAGGGGTCAGTCATCATGACTGTTTATTACTGTAGAGGATGGTTGCCCCTCCCAGGGAACTGGGCTGACTTTGCTGTCATTCTGAAGTTCTGAGGAAGCTCAAGAGGGTCTGTCATGGCTCCACACTTAGTTTGTTGTTGTCACGTTGCATGATTTAATCTTATTTTGTGTTTGCAGTTGACTTGTCATACGGGAGGTGGTCAAATACAGCGGGTAGATCCTCTTGGCTGGCCTAGGCATAGCGTGCAAACAGTGCCTGTATACAAGCATAAGTGATGCAAGCTTGCAAACTGTAAGCTCCCTTTTGGCTTTAAAGAGCAGCTCAGTAGTTAAAAAGGGGAANGTGTCTGGTAGCAACATGGAAATTGGTTTAGGGTTATTGTCAGAGAACAGAAAATGCATCTACCTATATGTGCCTCAGAACATTGCTAGGAGTCTTGATGCTAGAAACAAACATCTACATAAAACATCTTTCTGTTAGGCATGTGTCTGCAGTGAGCATCATTCAGTTTGCCTAGGAAGCCTGCCCTTATGCTGACTCCTGGTGTATTGAAAAGTCACAAAACGCCAAGACAGAACAAAGGCACTTTAATAGGTAGCAACAGTCTTTGCGAGATATTTACTTTCTACTGCCGAGCAGAAAGAACAGAAACATACTGGCTGATCTTTACCAGGACGATAATCAGACATCCACCGGTAAACAGGAGCGTGGGCCAAAGGAAAGTGAAGAGGAGGCCTTTGGGGGGATAAAGTCTGCTTAAAATGACATTGGTCTGCATTCCTCCTGGGTCATAGTAGCATGGGAAAGTCTGATATTTTTTGAAATTGTTTGCAATTGTTTCTATTCGTGCTTTCACTTCTTTGGAGTTCTTGGAGTTGCCTGGGACATACGAGCACTGGAAGGAGAAATTGAAATGACTTGTTATAACAGATGCTCTAATGCAGGATTTGTAGTAAAGATGCATTGAGTAAAACAAACATGCTAGTGCTGACAAAAGCTCCTGTGGTTTGGCTGGCATCCCGAGATTGGCTTGGTCTGCCTTCGTCTGTGAGGCGTTTGCCCTATTTCCCTGCTGTCTGCTGTGCACATATGCTCCAAATTTGCAGACTTACAGGTTGGAGTAATGTTGTTGGAAACCATTAACTTGCTCAGAATGAAACTCCAGCTATTGGGACTGTCACTTTTATGTTACAGTACCATTTGTCTTCAGCTCAGAGACTTGCAGATGTTTAAATATTCATATATGTTAAATATTCATGTTCAGTTGGTACAACTGCTTAATAAGTATTAACTTAATGTTTGATGTAATGTTTAAAGAAAAAATCGAAGCCCCTTGTATTTTAAGCATTCCTTGGTCTAAGCATGGACATCAGTGTGTGAAAGCTGAACAACTACCCGTGCTCTGTTGCTTGGCTGCAAAGCTGTGTGCTCTGCTCTTACTGCTCCCATTGAATCAGAGGTATTGGATAGCAGCAGAGAGAGAACAGAATGTGCTCCAAATACCTTTGGATTTCTTTCCAGGGTATCTTCGGTGTGATACAACATGACCTCTTGTCCTGAGGCTGTCAGATTAACCCACACCTGTAGGCA
>JACDJE010000472.1:0-16466 GCA_016647715.1 Pavo muticus | reverse complement strand
AAAAAAAAAAAAAAAAAAAGTCTTCTAGGTGGTCAGAACTGCTCATTTTATTCTTCAGAGCTAATCATCCATACGGGTTGTTTTCATGTTGGAGCATAAGAAAAATGTAATGGCTGTAAGGCAGAGCTAGTTTAATAAGTAGCCATTTTATTTCCAGGACTTTCTGTTGCTTCTAAAGAATCAGTGAGCTGTGAAATGAGAACAGTTGTTTGGATCTTCAGAAAGCACTGCAAAGTTATTAGCTTCCCCCTTCTTAATTGAAACATATTCATAATGTAGTACATTGTCATTTTTAATGGGCATCATAAAGAGAAACTGTGGCTCTTGAACAAGAAACAGTCGCACTTGAAAATGATGTAAGTGAGAAGAGGCAAGATGTCGTAAGCATTGGCATGTCTAAATCAGATGCAGGCCAAGTTCAGGAACTTGGCTGTTTCTTGTTAAATAACTAAATAAACAAAAATGGTTGTCAAACTTGATGATAACTCCCCATTTTCATGGGAGTGCTCACACTTCACGCTTAGGTACCTAAGCAGGAGTTCTGAATTGTGTGTTTGACATCCAACTTCACTGTGTTGTGATTGTGTGCTCAGGATGAATGACCGAGTGGAAGGCAGCTCTGCCCTGATGGGCATCCCTGGGGGTATTGTGCCTGTCATAAAGCTGTGGTAGGACTTCATTTCTCTTCCAAGTTCTTAAACTCTTCTGCTGCTGTCCCTGGATATGAAAGCTTGAGAAGATACTCAAGTGTTTGGTGGATACGTACTGACTGATTTCAGAGCATGAAGGGTTTTTTCTTTGCTCTTGCTCTATAGATGGGCACAAGGAGATAACTGCCTTGGTCTGGCAAGTGTGAGAAAGCTGGAACGGGACAGCCAGCAGGCTGCTGCTGCAGGCAACTGGGTGGCTGCATTTGCAAGTTTCTGTACTGTACTGTGGTTTTTGCTGTCATCTCTGAAGTTGACTGCTGCAGTAAAATGGGTAACTTTCTATAATCTCTTCTGTTCAGTGTTTGCACTGTATCTTAAAGAAGGGCTTTCAACTCCTCATCTATAAAATGGCAATGATATATCCATTCTTACTATCCTAAGGCCAAATACATTAATGAAATGTAATTCCTTAATGGAAGGCACTCAGTATATTAGCTGAGTATAACTCAATATGTAGTTGGGCTAATGAAAGGAAAATTGCTTTTTTCCATGTATTGGTTAGTGCACGGAGCTGACAAAAATGCAAGCAGAAAAGAGAAGGAACGTGAAGACCGTTCACAGAATAAAATACTGAGACATGATTGTCTGTGGTGTTGTTAGCCTATGAGAATGCTGGTTTTGAACAGATGAATAAAATCACATAGTGCTGTGCAGCAGAAGAGACCAGAGGATCGTTATGGCTTTTTCTTTTCACTTCTTGAACCTGAACAGAGGTCTGATATTTCTGTCCAACAAAACCCAGATAACAGTACAGCTACGTGCAGCCTTACAGGCTCTGGGTATGTTAGATCTACTGCACGTGCCATTCAGAAACAAGTGTTGTAAGTTAAGTATCTTTAGCATGATCTGCATGATTTCACTTGCTGCTTAAATTCTGGATATCAGACAGTCTGTTTACAGCAAGTCTGTCTTAGGGGATAACCCCTGTGTTGTGGGGAGCCTGCATATTGATAACTTGTGTACAAGGCATTTAAACGGTCTACTATTTTGTTGTTATCTATCAAATAACATTTCAAATCCGGGAAGTTGATTCAGTTCACATGTGATGCTTGTTGAAGTCCCAGTCTGAAGAGCGTCTTGTTGCCCATTTGACCACTGATGCTATTCCCTTTGCTGGAAGCTCTGCTGTTGTGTGCAAGGTGCAGCCTCCCTCCTTTCCTGTGCCTGCACGAGGATGCTGCTGTCACCAATTCACTGCCCTCCTGTAGTGGGAAGGGGAGACTGAGAAGGGATGCATAAACCTGCTTCTCACACTCCCCAGACACCCAGCACTGTATGTCACACCCTTGCTGCAGTGAGTTATGGTCTCTCCAGAAAGAGCAGCAAAATATACCAAAAAATAGAACAAAATATAGTGATGGAAAGAGCAATGTTACTTCTTTTCTGAGAATTACATTGCTTAAAGGCAGGATTTAAAAAATAAAAAATACAGGGAAACGTAATGGGAAATGACCTTTGTTTCTACACCACACTTGTTCTAAAGGGAAAGGTTCCATTTATTTCTCTTTTGCCAGATTTGTAGAAGGAAATCTTTTCCTTAACATTATTCTGTTCTCGTGGAAGGTTACTGTAAAGGAGGTTGTCATCAAAAAGAATACCACAGATCCTGAGTTCCCTGAAGCAGTTGAATTTTCTTTTGGAATCCAGTCCCAATATGTAGGCACTTTATGTACTTTACTGTGCAATTTCCATGAAGGTAACACAATTACTTTTAGCTTCTCCTTTACCTGGGGAACTTTAATCCATTTCAAAGTAACTTTGCCCCAGGATGCTAACTGCAGCTACATTGCAGGCTTATGGAGCAATTTTCACTGTGGTTATAAACTTAAATGAGCTATTGGTAGCAAAGGCCATTAATTTGGCCTGTGTATGAGAAGTGCTGGGCTGCCTGGGCTGTGTGCTGGGACTCAGATGAAGAGTGCCTGTGAGAGGTGGTAGATTGGGGCACAAAGTTGGTGATTGGTAGGTTTGCTCATTCGTTGGTTGAAGCTTGCTGTGCACTGCCAGAGCTAAACAACAGCCCCAGTTTTTTTACATGAGGATTATAGGAGGGGAGCATTGGAGAGAACATGCAGAAGGAATTTGGTGGGGAGAATTGATGGGAAATTGACTTTTTCAAGCATCAGAAGCCTTAACTTCCTGTCTTGGCAGAACAGAAGCAGAAAATGAAGTAATTTTCTGACTTCCCTACCTTTTCTTACTGGTTATGCCTCTGGATTAGCAGCATTTTTATGCTGTAATCTTTGTGGGTTTTTTTATATACCGGTATGGACTTGATTCATCTTGCACAGGTTCAGTTACAACACTTAGGCTTACCTTTCACTAATAAAAACGTGCTTCAGCGGGTAAATTACTCCTCCTGTCAATGATTATATATAAATGTAGAGAAAATCGATTGGAATTGGATTTATTTTATCCAACCATCTCAGTCTGAGCCTGAAAGCCTTCAAAGGCGTGAATGAGAAATGCTCTGCTAGAGGAAATAGCACTAATTAGTTTGGCGGAGAGAAGAAAGCACTCTGTAATTGTCAGCTGTCCTTACTTTACCTGTATATTTCTGCCTTGGACCATCTTGTTATTTCTGGTGGTATTTGGCTTCTTGGTTTCTGTGCTGTAAGGCAGAAGCAAGAAGGAATGAATGCTGAACCAGTGCCATTGAGTGGAATTTGATGTTGGTGCATGCTAGCCACAGGAACTGGCACTTGCACAGGCAAAGAGATTCTGCAATACCAGCAGACTTTTCTAGAAGTGAATGCAATCAGTGCTTTGGCTAGGATATATGATTTGGCTTTCTGCTTGTTTTTAACATGCAGATGGAATGAAAGAGTTACTGGACTGTCACAAACTAAACATTTTGGCACATCCTTTCCCTCAGAAAGGGATGTTCTGTTCTGCAGAGGGCAGCTGGAGGGCTGGTCATGTTTGACAAGCTCTCTGAGAAGGATGTCTAACTGGGATGTGGTGTGAATTCTTAGCCCTCATTTACCTGAGTGTAAGTGAGACTACAGTGAGGGCATTCCTTCTATGCAAGCAGAACGTATTTTATCCTGATGTCAAATGCAGTGAGTGCAGACGGTCATGAGATTTGTAACTTCCTTTTACAGATTCAGTTTCTTCTAATGCTGGAGATTGCAATAGGGAAGACCTTTGCAGATGAGCAGAGAAAACTTTACTCTTATTCTTCTCAGCCCCTTTTATATCCTATGGCACTATAATTAGAAAGCAGTGACCAAAAAAAAAAAAGGCAATTAGTTTTAAGCCATAGTTGTGATTACCTAAATCAGAGAATATGTTTGAACCAAAAGCAAATTTTAGGATGCTTCCCTAACCTTTGTGGTATTAGAATATGCTGGAATGTTACACACCTTCCAGTAGCCTAATGGAGGGTTTTTGAGTTATAAAATAAGTAGAGATGACTTTGAAAATGGACTATAAATTGGCTATTTTTGTCATCAAATCAATGATCTGATCTAGAATATGGATTCTTTCCTCTTTCCAGGGATATATTCTCTTCTTTGTGGATTTGTGTGTGAAGTAGAAAAGTACCAGCATGAATGAGAAATTGAGAGGTGCTTGTCCATCACATCCTACAAGTGAGTGGAACAGGAGGATGCATGTGGACTTGGGAGGCTAAACTACAAGAGCCCTGTCCAAAACTTTCCATTCAATTAAGAAAGATTTTCTACTTAGACTTGGTGAATAAACCCACACCAAAGTTTGGCCTCTAAACTAAGTTATCAGCCATTTGCACATGACTGATTGTCAGCGGAGTTTGTTTTATGATAACTTATGAAAATAGAGGATTTCAAGTTAAGCTTGCACTGGTCTCATTTTCAATGGAAATTGTGCTGAGCTTACAAACCTCAGCTTTTCATTAGCGAGCTTCATTAACAGTGCCATGCGTGTTATTGGTAACTTCTGAAACTCCTTACAGGATTTGGAAACCTCTTGATAAAATGCTGTGACTCGCTTCTTTAGGGCATAAACAGTGACAGTGTTTAATCGTGGCTATCTCTCATTGTACTTGCTCAGCACTTCTGCACTCCCCTTGGATTTCTTTGTTCTAAGTGAAATTATTTTATCTCCCTCAGGTTCTTTCTGTCTGCTGCTTTTCTTATTCAACTTCCAAGTTAATTTCAGGCTGAAGGGCAAAAACTGTTTCCTGAACTTTGAATGTGTGGAATCAGTTATGAAAAATTGCAGTGTTCTTGGGGGATGGTGTGTGAAATATGGGCACTCTGTAGCAAGCTTTGAACCAGCCCTCAAGTCAGTGCTTCTGTTTGTTTGTGGGTAATGATGTCTCTAATGATAATTGAATTGTTTTTAAATGTTAACGTTTAAGGGTGTTTGAACAGTGAAAACCAAGATGTTGTCCCCTTTGCACTCTACAAGATGGGATTTTCATAACTTCAGTGGCAACAGGCACTATGCTGACAGCCTGTGCAGACCTATTGCTGGAATCTTACTGTAATCATCGAAGTGCAGTTTTGATCCCCCAAAAACAATCTGGTACTGCAGAATGTCTTGTGATTTATGGTTGGGTGAAAAGTAACTAAGAAAAATGTAGGGAACCAAGCCATGAGCCAGTTCTCTAGTAGATCATTGTCTTTTCTCCAACTGTGTATGGGTAACTTTTTGTCTGATAGGGAAGATAAAAGAACAGTGAATGGTGAAATGGGAGGGGATAGACCAAGCATCTCTACTATACCAAGTGACATTCAGTTTGTGTGGTTAGAACTTGACCCCTAGTGTCCAGGTTCTGATGCTGTGCCTTCATACACGTAGCACAGTTGCAGAGAACAGGGACATAAGTTTCATCCTGACAAGATGAAGCCTGCTGTCTGTTTTTGTTGCTGTTGTTGTTTTTTTGTGGGTAATAACGAAGATCTCAAATTGAAAATGATCATCAAGGATAACTGAGTCAATTGTATGAGGCTAACAAGACTTGTTTTGAAAAGGAGAGCCAGTGCTGTGTTTTATTTCAGCCTTCACCCTGCTTTCCATGCAGGTGCTCTCCAAAAAGCTGCCACTGACATGGTAGGTGCAAGAAGTTATTCTTTTTTTGTCATGTCCTAAGCAGCTGCATGCATAAGGTGCCCTTTATGCAAGGTGTTTTTTGTCTTGCATTTGGATTCATGAGATCAGATTTCTGTAAAGGTAATTATGCTTGGATAATAGCTGCATTTGGGATATTCTCCATCATTTTTTGTTTTTTCCAGTACAATATTTTGGAGATAGCTGAGGATATAATTGCCAAAACCTCTTCAAAATCTCCACAAGTTGGCAGGTGTCTATCCTTGGGAGCAGGCAAGAGACTTCTATCAAGATTTTTGTAGGGTCTGTAAAGTTCTTCTTGGATTTTTAGAGCCATGTTCAAGACCTAAAAATAATCCATAAAAGATTATAACTGGCATTTTATCCTAACTTCAATTATGACTTACAGCCACGTTGTGTGCTTGTGATTCATTTGCCTGATGAGACCTCTTTGATACCCAAAATAAGAAAATGGAATCAGTTTCTCATATGATACCCTGCAGCTTTCTTTTGTGGGCCAAAAAGCAAATGGACCCAAACTTTTAAAAATCTGGACTCCAGCTGTCCTTCTTGGATTGGTATTAGAGAGGCAAGATGGCACAGGGATGAGAAGGCTGTGCATGCCAAGACATGATGATGATGAAATATCCAGCTGCTCTAACATATTGCCTCATTTGCCTGCATTATGCTACCACAAGATGCATCATAGCCCCTTCCAGCTTCTTTATGTTCTAATTAGAGTAGGGGTGCTGAGACAATATTGAGTTCCCTCAGCAAGTGCTCTGAAGGAGGAGTGTTTTCTAATTCCTACCATTTTTCTTCTTGCATGTAATGAGTAAGACTCCTTCAAAGTGTTGGCAAGCAGACTTTGTGAGGTTGACTACTTCAGCTTTAGGTTCAATGATACTAGGCTTGTGTGTGTAAATGGAGAGGTGTATGCCAGACATATCTGAGTAAAACATGTGGTGTGCTTTGTGCTAAGGATTCGGGCTTCCTGTAGTTGTCTTCATTGCTTTTGACACCGTGACCTTCTGGATGTCTCCAGGTTCACGCTAAGCCTTGTTTCTAAGAAGTCAGTCTTCAGAGTCCTTCCAGCACAGCTTTCTCATGCTGCTTACCATCTCAGGAGTCACGATTCTGCCTTTTGTTACTGCATTTCCTTTCGGTGTTGCTATTTATGGTCAAAGGCCTGGTTTTTGGGTTTTTTTCTTCATGATCTTCAGAACTTAGTAATGTGGCACTGCTAATGGCTTTGAACTGCTTTCATTTTGCTGCAGTTCTAAAGAGCAGTAGTTTGTGGTGTTTCTTTTTTAATTGGGAAATGGAGGTGAAGGAAAGAGTGATGCTTATTCCCTAGTGAGAGTAGCCAAAGCGAATAAAGACCAAATCTTGCAATGCTTCTCTTGTAAATAATTTAGAAAACAGCCTGAGTTCTCTAGCACCTGTTCCTTCTATACAACAACTTAATAGGATGCTGAAAGCACCAGAAACTGGCTTGAAAGGGACAGCATGAATTCTTGATATGTACTAATAAGGCCTTGAGAGATTTTGGAAATACCTTCATTTATGGACAGTAGATACCAGCATGTGTAAGATGGTCTTATGCTTAACATAGAGGTTGGTCAAAAAAACCCAAACCAAGCCAAACAAAAAAAAAAACCAGTAACAAAACAACCAACCAACATGTGGTTAAGTTCGAAGAGAGGTGGTGGCTCTAAGGCAGGTGTGAGATGTTACGTCACACACTCGGAACCTGTTGATGGTCCTCAGTAAGTTTGAAAGTTAATGTGCTACAATGCCTTTCTTTAATACGAAAAGTACTTAAACCCAAAGAGAATTAGTCTGCAAACCCCTAATCTGAGAAGTGAAGGATCACTTCTGTAATGCGATAAGCCAAATGTTGGTACTGTTTCATCCTCATCATCTCCCAGGCTTCAGACGGGGGGAGGTGGCTTCTTCTACTGGCATCCACTTTTTTTAGCCTTTTTTTTTTTCCCCTCCTGGGGCACATGCTATGCTGAATTTAAATGCTGAGAATTGTTGCTACATGAAAATTAAAATGGCTGGAGAATCTTTTTGATGCAAGTGTTTTTCTGTTACGTTATTAAGGCCACTATCTGTTCTGCCTAGAAACAGTAAGATCAATGGAAGACAAATTATGAAAAAAGAGTTCTATTAAGGAGGTAAGGAGAGGATGATAAGAAAGATCAGAAGAAATGAGGAACAGTATGTAGTCATACTTCCTTTCTCATGCCTGTGACTGCTGTGGAACGCAGTAATCGTGACTCTGTGGGGATGACATCTGGATAGGAAGATTAGTAACGGGAACCAAAATCTGTCGTAAGACAATATGGAAAGCTGACGTTTCCATAAGTACATGTTCAGATCATACCCCTCACTGAGCCTTCCTTATCTCTAAGCCCGTGAACAGCTTTTGGAAATGGATGCCGTTTGATTTTTTTACCCAGTATACAGCAAAGAGGTAGATTAGAGGCTGAAATACTTAAAAACTTCTTTTTCATCCATCACTCCATCTGCTTCAGAGCTTAGCGCATGTACCTACCTGATCCTTGTGCTGTGCTGTAGAGCTAAACTTTATAGGATGTATTTGGTCTGTCGTATTTATTGGGAATGAAGAAGATGTCCCACAGTGTGAGTTCAGGCATTGTATGGATTTGTGTAACCTTTAGAATTTGGCTTCTCTTGATAAACGTTTCAGTGGCTAGGCAAACTGCCTGCTATGTACTCTGCTGGAAAGTCCTTCCAGTGGTGCAGCCACCATAATGGCTGGATACAAACAGCTCCTGCCAGGTATCATTAGTTGCAAAAGGGAAGCCGATTTTGAGCATTACTTATGGTTTAAGTGGAGATAACATCTTTGTTTACAGTGACTGGAACTGTCTGTTGTTCAGATGTCTGCTAGTATCAAATCCTAAATAATATTTATGTTTACACTGTTTACTTTAAGGATCTATTTAATTTTTAAGGAAATACTAAGGCTCCCTGTGGGAAAACGCTTTCAAAACCTATTTAGGGCAGAGATCTGAGCTGTGGGAGTATTCTGTGCATTCGTTTTTTTTGCATTTTTGTTTGTTTTTTTCTGAAGTGCAGATTGCAAAATACTGCTGTCTTCCTGTAACTTTTTTTTTAAACTTATTGATTCGAATTCCTCCCTGAGAAACTGTGACCCTTGTTTTGAACTTCTCCTGTTTTGTAGGTATGTTCTTGATTTGCAGGTTGAATTTTGCTGAGGCAAAATGACTTCTTTCGTGGTAGAGCAGGAAATCTAAATACTAGGTTCAGCGAGGGATGCTGACAGCACTTCTGTCAGTGACTAAGGAGGGCAAATCCTAAGTGGCTTAAAAAGTAAGGTAGGATAAGGAAAGCATACAGAGACTGACAGTTAAGTATAGGAAGATTAGGATAGCTGCTGATATCTGGTATTTTGTATTTAGAGCAGCAGAGTGCCTTTTGTGTTTTGGGAATTAGAGTATATTTATGTGAGCGCAGCCAAGTCTTCCTATAGTGCATCTATTTTGCACTGACATGTGTGTCCCTCAGAAATGAGATGACATACAGAGAAGAACGACCTGAAATAGTCTTTCCCCCTTATTACCTGGGCCACTAAATGAATACATGCCACTAGGATTATAAATTACTGTCACAGTCGCTTGACTTTGTTGTGGGCTCTTTAAAGCTGGTTGTCATCCCAGTTACGTGCGCCAGTGTTTGCCTTGCTGTCTGGGATTAGCAGCTCTGGTCCTTTGCTGAAAGAATGAATTTGCCAGAGGTAAAGGATTCTGGTGGCTTGCTAAGACAGCTTCCAGTAGAGATGATCAGAGATTCTACAGTGTTTTCATTTTTGTTGAGAGGGCAGCATTCCTTCTGGCTTACTGACCTCAACCGCTGATACCAAAAGGGCTGTCCATGCATGCTGGGGTCAGCAGAAGCTTTTCATCTGGTCACTGAGATGAGGGTCCTTGTTAAGAGCCAGTAGGATGGAGCAGGCACTGTGAAACAGCTTCGCAGAACGGGGGAAGTTGTCTCATCATCATGGTTTCAACCTATTTGTTGTGCATTGGTTATTAGCCTCAGTGCAAAGCATTGCTGCTGAATTGCAGCAGACAGGCATGTATAGAATTTTTATGTTCTCTGCCATTGCTCACTTCAGATGTGAAGGAAAAAAGCACTTCTGAAGAAGTTCTTTACCTTAAGCTGGTTTTAGAGGTCTCTGGTCCTTAAGTGCAAGATGGAGTCTGCAAAGATTGGGTCTGTAATCTGTTGTTATTAAATTATTTATGGTCATTAACTTATGTTAATTTGAGGAAGCTATCTTCAAATTTCAGCAATTTTCAGGAAATTGTGTGTGCCTTTTTATTATTAGGAAGATGAATTTGCCTGTCAGTTAAGGTCAAAAAGCTTTCTCTTGAAAATTGCATGTTTAATATTAATCAGTTATTTTATATTCCTGCAGCTGTTTTCTGCAAGAATATGGAGAGAGGACTTGGCATCGTTTCTGTTCGTATTGTTTTCTCCCTCGGCCCCTCCCTCCCCTTTTCTTGTCTTTTTTTTTCCCATCCTCTTCTTAAGTCAGCAAACATTTCTTCGCACTGCTGGGGATTGTTTTCCAGTAACACATCCTGCTCTAAGAGCACAGTGCCTCCTTCTAATGGATACCAATGACATAAGAGCAGTCTCAGATGTGTAAGCATCTGCTGCAATTAGTAGATCTCACATTAGTTTATTCTGTTTTATTCTTGTTTTCTGTGATACACTGCTCATGTTTCCACGTGGGAGGTGTTCTGTTGTCACATTATTTTGAGATGGAGCCTCCCTAAGCAGGCTGCTCTACGTAACATTCATCTGAAGTTCTTATTTCTATAATCCCTACAATTTGAGCTTGCGTGCGACAGTTTTCATTCAGTATGGATATAACTAAGGAGCAAGTCATGCTGTGAAAACACCAGATCATTTCAGCACAAATGAGATGCAAAAATTGCCCTCTTGGATCTTGGGCATCTTGCTCCTGCAGCCTCACTGACAAGGCATTTCAGGTTAACTCCATCAGGAAGAACAAAAACCTGCATGCTTTCTGGTACTCGGGATGTGTCTCACTGTTGTCCTGAAATCACATAATTTACAGCTTTTAATATCTGGAACAATTTTAGCCTTTGAGTGGAGTATGCAGCACCTCCTTCTATGATAGAGTTGTTTAAAGTCATGTTTTGGCTTTTTTTTCCTTAAGGTTGAGTGCTGTATGACTTGGTTCACACAGTTTTAATTGCTGTTATTTTAACCTGTTTTTCTCGAAAGCAGCCATCATTTCCAACATTAGTCTAATTACATTGGCACTTTATTTCTAAGAATAGTTGATCTGTTGAGGATCAGAAGAAGCAAAAATAGATCACTTTGCATTGAGGTGTATTTGTCAGTATCTCTGTATATGGGAAAACATGCCTCATTTTCTCCTGTCATTTTAAAGCAAGAGGAGAGAAAGTCTGCAAGTGAGTTGTTAGAAAGGAAGCGTAATGATAAGATATCAGCAGGGATAAGGGAGTTCAGCAGGAGGAGCACACTGTGTTGGCTGCAGCAGGGCAGGGAACCACCACAGTGCGGCCGCTGTGCTGACTGCACTCAGCGTTCAGGGGAAGTGCCTTGTTCCATTATGCTTCGTTTGAGAAACCCAGCCACTGGTTTAAAGAACTGAAGGTAATAACACTGAGTCTTTATTAAAGGAAAAAACCCTGTATGTCATCATCAGTAAAGAATGAGTATCTTCTCCAGCTGCACTCATATGATATTGGGAGGATTACGAGCTAACTTGAGAGTTCCCCAAGACTCTTTCCAAGCAAACACAATCCTTCACAAATATAATAATATTTAAAAAGTTGTTTTTATTACTTCTTTTGCTAATATTAGCATTCTTTTATGCATTATGGATGTCCAAGTGCGCTTCCATTGGATGTAGTTATTTTCTTATTCAGGTACATCCAACAGGATCAATTTCAAATTCCGTATGTGTGGAGGAAGTTACTATCTTAAGCAATATTACAGTATGTGCTCTTATTAGAAATGAAAGAAATGAAATTTATTATACGTGTACCTTTATAAGTCATAGACAACAGCAGCATTGTTCTCACTGTTTTTCTGTTTTCATACCATTTCTTGCCAAAGATGACACAGCTGCCTGTTTTATTAGCAAAATAATTATTGTTAGAATCTGGTTTTAATTTCTATATGCAGTTTTCCCTGTTGTTGCAGAAGAAAATTTAAATAGTTTATTTCTTTCTTAAAATTAACTAGATAAGAAAATCCAGATATACTCTTGATATATTATTTGTGCCCTTTAATTTATTGACTGCAGTGAAATCTTTGTGCAGTTTCAGTGTTGTGATGCTATTCAGGATTAGAAGCTCAGCATAGCACGAGAGACCAGGCAACCATAACGGGAAGGTGCAATCCTCAGTCTGTGAGGCCTGGCATTGTGGTAATTCGGTTGGTAGGAATGATGGGGGCAGTTGTGGCAGCCTTGGCACCATGCAGGTGTGTAAGCTGCTCGGCTGAGCATCTCGTGGGTGCTGGAACCAGAGCTGCCTCTGCACCAGTGGTGTAAAAGAGGCAAATCAGGAGTGGTCTGTTGTGCGAGTTCCAGTGAGATGTGAAATCAGAGTAGGTGCAATATACAGCAACTGAATGTCCGAAAAATCCATGCTGCTTCTTCACACCCTATCAAGTGGCAATCCAGTTCTGTTCAGTAGCCAAGCTTCCTTGGTAGCGTGGTTAATCCCTGTGGAAAGGAAAAGGAATATTACCACATGTTCACCTGGCATTAAGACTCTTTAGCACATAGTATTGCTCTGGGAATAATGTCGTGCATGTGTTGGAATTGTTCAGGTGATAAGGGACAAGCTAGACCCAGTGTCTGTCTATGGTCAGTTTTCTCCTCAGCATGTCTAGCAACAGCTCCACAGCTTCATCTTCATGAAATTACTGTTGGCAAAATGTGTTGAAAAGCCACTGTGAACACATGGAGAGAGGTGCTAGAAGTGCGTGAACTGAAGTTGCAGGCCTTCCTCTGCAATTCAGAAATGTCAGCACAGGTCAGTTTGAGCACTTGCTGTAGAGCTGGAGGAGGAGCTGGAACAAAAATCAGAGCATTTCAGCTCATCTGCCTTAATGAAGAGCACATTGGTTTGAAGCTCTGACGTACATAATTGTTGAGCAGAAAGCTTCATAAATATTCTCATAAATATTTACTCAGTTATAACTTAACTTTAATCTTCTTGGTTGGTTCTTGGTGTACCATTATGTTTAAGTCTGTTCTCTGAAAATGAATCATTCACGTTTTAGTATTACATCAGTGTGGTGTAGGCTAAATTCATTTACATCTGTGTTCAGTGGCCTTAAAACATTTTGTTTCTGCTCAAATATAGATGCAGTAATAGATGGGCTGATGAATAAAAGATATTTTGAATAAAAGTTGGAGAGGATGAATGGAATCCTGATGGTGACCGACTTGTATGTTTTTTTCTGTGTAAAACTAAATCACTGTTTTTCTTTTGAGTATTTCAAGCAAATTCTTGACACGATGGCATAGTACTGCACATGGCAACTGGCGAGTAAACTAAGCCTGAACAGGAGGGAAGATTTCAGGAGCTAGTAAATGTTGCTGCTTGGATTCAAGGAAGTGCAAAGAAATAGGAAAATAAGCTTTAAAATATAGGCTTTTTTTTTTCCCCTCAGGCTCAGATTGTGCTGTTTTTACCTATCCTGAAGGTCTATTGACTGGACTCAAAGCTTATAGAGCATTCTGCTCTATAAATTGACTTCATACTTGATGTTAGACTAAGTAGTTGTTGAATAGCAAATGTAATTGAAGGTGCAATTTTGCATGCATTAGAAGTTGTGTAGAAAAGCCTGCAAATAGGGAGGATGGTGACAGTGACTTCTGTGGCTTTGCTTTATGGAGATGTATTTAGCCACTGAGATGTGACTGTTTCTTTACCAGATAGTGAAAGCATTAAAAAAAACAAAACAAAAAAAAAAACTTATGTCCTTATGCTTTTCAGAAACTTGGCTTTAGCAGATAATAAAACACTAAAGAGTAACCTCAAATGGTATTTGAAAGGGATGCCTGCATTTTTACTATGTTACAGAAATGAGCCAGGTTAGTGCTCAGCTGTTGTCTTCTGTCAGTACCGTAAGACATGGTTGGCAAATGTTAACATTGTTTGCTTCTTTACATGTCCCTGTCTGCTCATACCTAAGGCATGTGAAGATGATCTTTGTTTTGCATTATTCTTTGGACATGTTATTAAGCCACATACCTTTGCATGTATACCTGTATTATTAGCAAGCAGATGTATGCCTCTAAGCAGAAATATCTAAAGGGGATCACTTAATGTACTTAACTTCATTTTTAAGCCTTCTAGCTATATTTTGCTTAATTACTTTGGGTTGTTGTGTATAACTGCATTTATTTGTAGCAGAAGTAGTAAAAAGAGCATGGTAGGTGTACCAGCCAATATGATTAGTGCAGGAGATACTGTCATCCGGGCTTTAGTGACCCCATGGTCCTAAGGAGTTAGCACAGCCTTCACTGGGGCCCCACCTCCAGCTGTCCCCCAGCCCCATGCTGTTCCTGAAGAGCTTATTTATGCAGTCTGTGTAGATAGATGTAAGAGAATTAACCTGTTTGTCAGAAAGCAATAAAAGAAATTGGGGATTAATTAATAGATGAGTAGATTTATCTGTCTGAATAACAATTGTAAGTGAGGAAATGAGCAGCTATGAAAACATGCGTTTGCAGTGTGCCAGCAGGCCTGTTCAAGTTGTAATTTAGATGCTGCTCATCAGATTCATGCTCGTCTGTTGTCCTTGAGAGGCTGCAGTAGGAGCAGCATGCCCTGGTGCAGCAGATACGGTCTCACAGGAGGTGGCTGCTTCAGCTGTGTGCCAAGCAGCCTGGTGGAGCAGTCCCTTGTGCCTGGCATTGAATTGAGCAGACCAGGACGTAGCCTTCAAGGTGGACTGTCTGAGAAACCAGCGTACTCTGGAGCAATACCTTTGATAGTTACTCTGTGCAACTTTGTGCTGAGCATTCTGCTTCATCTTCCTCACCTTGTGACACCTACACTGGTGAGCAGGTGATTCACATACCTTGCATTTCCAGAGCTGGATTGATGCTGCTGCACAGAGGAAGGGCCAAGAGCAATGAGGTGCAGCTCCAATAAAAACAGTGATGCTTAGGCTGTCCCACCATGGATATGTTGAGTTTGCAATGCTGTTCACAGAAGCATTTGCTATGAGGAAGCATTTCTTGACAGGAGCAATTTAGTTGGAGAACCCAGAAGGATGCTGACTGTTGAAATGTGCTGAGGAACCTGTGAGGCACCCAGCTCTGTGCTACCTGTTCTTATTTCTCACAGCCCTTGCCAAATGCATTATCCACTGTGAAGACACCATTTACTGCATCACACATACATACATGTTTTATCTGAACATCACAAAGGATATGTAGGGGTTGGGAGCTTCAGTGACTCTGACCTTTTATTTTTATTTCCCTCCTTTCTTTCAGTGAATTCTACTTTTGTGAAAAATTTATTAGGGAAAAATTTGGCTAGGAGTGTTTTAATGTCATCTAGTTCCTGGTAGATCTGGGCTCATTAGGATCTGAGATATGTGCTATGTGTAAACCCCTCCTATTTCCAAGGCACTGTGTGTGTGATGAGCAATAGTGAGAGGTGTGTGGATGTAGGGCTGGAAGTCTGAGACTGCAGGAAAGAGGTTACAAGCAGGTTACTCTCTGGAAATATAATACGGGTTACATGTTGGATGCTTTTACCTGCAGAAAGGGTAGCAGTTTCCCTGAACTAGCATACTGCCTTCATATGTCATTTGCTTATGAATGATGTATTTTAGCTGCAGTAGGATGGAAAGGATGAGTTCCATGGAGGTGTTAGATGTCGTATCCAGGTCCACACTGTGCCTCAGTACAGAAGGGTTAAATTCACCAAATGCTCTTCTGTCCTCTAGGCAGCAGTCCATTTCCTTCAAATGAGGATTTATGGTTTCTAAAGAACTTCTCATTGAGAGCTGTGGAAATCACAGAAACTGTCACTACCTTTTTTCCCCCTGCATTATATCAGCATAAGTCAGTGAAACAAGTACTTTATAAGTTTGTAGTTTTCTCCCAGGACAAGCATCTTGGGCTGCAATGTGCTCATGGTGGCCAAAAAACACTTGTAACCTTTGAATGGATGCACTTGACCGCTTGGTGTTAATTTTAGTTAATACTGATAGCACTGATGAAAATGTCATCTATAGTTACTACTGCAGAGTGAGATTCCATGTGTTATTAAAGCATTTTGCTTCCTAAATATTTAGCTACCATGTCAGTCAATATCCTTTTATTGTTAGAAACATTCCTTGGTGTGTTTTGTGAAGCTGTATTACCATAGTTATAAAACATAAAACATCTTACAAAGCAGTTGTCTTCAATAGTAAAAGTCATCTTAAATATTTCAAAAATGAAGCTAATGTGGCTAAACTTACACAAGGCAGGGATATATATTTGATATACTGGTATAGAATAACGTAGCATTGAAGATAAGGTTTGTGGTCATTGCTTGAAATGTTCATGTAAATACATGTGTACCTGGTGGTCTGGAGAGCTTCGTCAGCCATGTGTAAATCCGGGCAGTGAGCAAGGAGCTGCTTCCA
>JACDJE010000473.1:495188-525569 GCA_016647715.1 Pavo muticus | reverse complement strand
TCTGTTTGTTTTCTTTCCTTTCCTTTTCCCTTCCCCTTCCTCTTTGGGGGGGGGCTGGGAAGGGGGCCCTTGGGCCCACTGTCCCTGTCACTGGCATAGACTGGTCCAGGTAACCCCGTGACAACTGTCTATTCTCCTATTGCCAAATGAATCAGCACAGTGAGTTAAAAAATTCTAGTAGAAATATATTCACCAGAAAAATGTCATTTTGATGCAGTGAAAGCATTTCTAAAGAATTAACTTGAGGTAAACAAGGAAAATCTTGAAAAAAATTATCAGACTGCCTTGCTTTACTTCAGAATGCAATACAAATTTTTGTCATGAATATGTTAGTTTATCTGTATACGTTACATGCTTTTATACTTATATGTTATTTTAAGAACACTGTGTTTAATACAATGTAATTGTATCTATCCACATATATGCTTATATATTATTTCCAGTACATAGTGTTTTTTATTATATAAGTTTAAGATGTTAGTATTTTGATCCAACTTTCTCACAGTGACAGGTTTACTGTTATGAGAACAAACGCTATGTTCAAATGAAAATATTTTTGGATTTTCCTTCTGTGGAGGCAGAAATTTTAATCTTTGTGTCCAGATGTGGAAGAAAAGCAGCTTAAAGCAATCATGAAGAAAACCAGAATTACATGTGGAAGACAACACTTGATTTCTACTTACTTCCAATAAGCTTCCATAAGGTGAGGAAGCCCGAGTCTCATTTGTCAGCTATGCCACCCACGCCTGCACAGATTATCCTAGTGGCTCCTACTTGCCCTGAACCTTCCATTTTGGCTGCCACTTTCGTTACCATTACTCTTGGTGATGGTATCCTCCTTATAAAATCATAGAATTCTATGAGTTAGAGTTAGAAGGGACTTCTAAAGGTCACCTAGTTCAACCTCCCTGCAATGAACAGGGACACCTACTGCTCCATCAGGTGCTCTGAGCCCCTGATGTCCAGAGCTGGGCTTTGAGTGTCTGCAAGGACGAGGCAACCAATACTTCTCTAGGCAACCTGTGCCAGTGCCTCACCACCTTCACTGTAAAAGACTTATTCCGTATATTCAGCCTAAATCTCCATTCTGGTGAGTACCACCAGTTGTTTTTGGCAGGTCTGCACTCAATCCTTTCATCCCCCAGCTTGTACTGATAGCAGGGGTTGCCATGACCCAGGTACAAGACCTTGAACTTGGATTTGTTGAACCTCATGAGGTTCTCCTGGGCCCACTGCTTGAGCCTATCCAAGTCTTTCTGGATGGTATCTCGTCTCTCGGGTGTGTCAACCACACCCCACAGCTTGGTGTCACCCACAAACTTGCTGAGAGTGGACTCGATCCTACTGTCTATGTCACTGATGAGGATATGAAAGAGTACCTGCCCAAGTATTGACCCCTAGGGGACACCACTCATCACTGATCTCCATCCAGGCATTGAATCATTGACGACCACTCTCTGGGTATGATCTCACAACCACTTCCTCAACCATCGAACAGTCCACCCATCAAATCCTTATCTTTCCAATGAGGAGAGAAAGATGTTGTGGGGGGACCATGTCAAAGGCCTTAATGAAGTCCATATAGATGACATCAGTGGCTCTTCCCTTGTCCGCTGCCACTGTTACATTATCACAAAAAGTGACCAGGTTGGTCAGGCAGGACTTTCCCTTGGTGAAGACATGTTGGTTATCCTGTATCACTTCCCCTTCTTCCATGTGCCTTAGCATTCCAGGAGAATCTCCTTCATGATCCTTCCTGGCACAGAGGCGAGACTGATCTACACTTCTTAAAAATGGGTGTGACTTTGCCTTTTTTCCAGTCACCAGGGATTTCACCTGACTACCATAGCTTTTCAAATATTATTGAGAGTGACTTGGTGACTTTGTCAGCCAGTTCTCTAGGACTCTGGGATGCATCTCATCAGGACCCAAAGACTTACGGACATTTAGGTTCCTCAGGTGATCGTGAACCTGATCTTTGCTTACAGCAGGAGGGACACTGCTCCCACTGTTTCCACCTTACGAACCATCTGCTTGAGGGCTGTGTGTAGAGCAGCCACTCTACATACGTGGTTATTATCTACACAAATGATTATTATTACCTCATTTGGTACCCCAAGACACTAATCTCCATTCTCTTCTATATTGTTTAACTTCAGCACTCACCATGGCTTTTCCATTGTTTTGACATTCTCAAACACAACACCTTTTCTCCTAGCAGATGGAGCTGTTAGGCCCTCATACAACATAAGCTCAACATAGATGAATCTTACAGAAAATGTAACTGATGGGAGAGTAGAAGAATTTTGTCCTTTTCAAAGAAGGAATGGACTAATTTTTTCCAATTGATTTTACTCCATTAATCATCATGAAGCCTGTGTGCAAAACTTTTGCATGAGAAATATAAGCGATTCAGCCAGAAAATTAGACCTCAGATTTATTCTTGCACAAAGCCTTTAGGAGCAGAATGTTGAAAAGATCTCTTGAAGATAAAAGCTTGAGACACAATGAAGATGTTCTGCTGCCTACCTATGTACACCTCCAGAGAAGAAAATTTCACGAGCAACTTTGTGATACCAGCACTACAAAGAAACTTTCTGTAGACCATCATGGATAGAATTTGACAATGATAGCTGCCTTTTCTAAATTCGTTGTCTTTGATATTGAAAACTCAAATTGATTCATCTCACTTAATGCAAGTAAAAGAAATTGTTATTCACCAAGATCAATAATATAAAACTTTGATTCCATGTTCAAACCATACAAATAACACTGCTGGGAGCTATTTTTACAGTGTTTGTGCCACAATTGTGAATCTTTCATGTTTGCAATAATGTAGAAATTTAAGATATTTCTTGCAAAACAAGAAATATTGCTGAAGTAAAAGTAGCTGGCTATATCCAGTTTCAAACCTGCTGTTCTTCAGAACACCATGACTACAGTATTGATGTGCTATTACTCCCAGATCAACCTATGTAGAAATTAGAGTTATCTGCACATGAACTGGACTGAGAATCATAAAATCCTTAGAGTTGTAAGAGACCTTTAAAGGTCACCTAGTCCAGCTCCCCAGCAATGAACAATGACATCCACAGCTAGATCATGTTGTCCAGGGCCTGATCCAGCCTCACCTTGAAATCTCTAGGGGTGGGGCATCCAATCACATCTCTGGGCAACCTGTGCCAGTGCCTCATCACCCTCACTTAAAAAGACTTTTTCCTTGTATCTAACCTAAATCTCCCCTTTTTAAGCTTGGAAACATTTCCCCTTGTCCTATTACCACAGATCCTGCTAAAGAGTCTGTCCCCTTCTTCCCTGTATCTCCCTTTAGATACCAAAAGCCACTCTCGGGTCTCCCCGGAGCCTTCTCTTCTCCACGCTGAACAGCTGCAGCTCTCTCAGCCTGTCCTCATAGGAGAGGTGTTCCGTCCCTCGGATCATTTTTGTGGCCCTCCTCTGGACGCACTCCAACAGCTCCATGTCTCTCCTGTACTGAGGACTCCACATCTGGACACAGTACTCCAGGTGAGGCCTCACCAGCGCAGAGCAGAGGGGCAGGGTCACTCCCTCGCCCTGCTGGACACGCTGCTTTGAATGCATCCCAGGATATGGTTGGCTTTCTGGGCTGCAAGGGCACATTGCTGGCTCATATCCTGCTTCCCATCCACCACTACCCCCAGGTCCTTTTCAGCAGGGCTCTTCTCAATCCTTTCATCCACCAGCTTGTATTGGTAGTGGTTGTTGCCATGACCAAGGTGCAAGTCCTTGCACTTGGATTTGTTGAACCTCATGAGATTCTCCTGGGCCCACTTCTCAGCCTGTCTAGATCCCTCTGGATGGCATCCTATCCCTCAGGTGTGTCCACTGCACCCAACAGCTTGGTGTCATCCGCAAACTTGCTGAGGGTGCACTAGATCCCACTGTCAGTGTCACTGATGAACATACTGAAGAGCATCTGCTTCAGTATTGACCCCTGGGGGACACCACTCATTACTGATCTCCATCCAGACATTGAGCCATTGACCACTACTCTATGGACTCCATCCTGCAGCCAGCTCTTTGTCCACTGAACAGTCCACCCATCAAATCCATGTATTTCCAATTTGGAGAGAAGGATGTGGTGGAGTACCGTGTCAAAGGCCTTACTGAAGTCCAGACAGATAACATCAGTGGCTCTTCCTTTGTTCATTGATGCACTGACACCATTATCAGGGAAGGGAATTGTTGTTTACTTCCTGAACAATCAGTTCTCTCTGATATATGAGCGATGATGGATAGAAAGCGAGAAGCACAAGCATTAATCCAAACTATTTAGAGTTGTGAGAAACCTCACAGAAGTAGAAATTATTGCTCCTGCCACCTGTCACCTCCATTCCTTCAAATTGGGCTTGTGTAGAAACAGCTGTCAAAATAAGATTTAAGTACGCATGGGAAGTCTAAACTTGGCTGAGGTAAATAAAATAGCTTTTTCTGTTTATTATTGATATTGCCAGCTGGGAAATTGGCCATAATCATTTGGAACTGCTAGAGATTTGTTGCAAATTATGGGAGTGAAGTGGGAGGTAATTGAACCGCAGGTTCAGCTGGATTAAAGAAGTTTGAAAAGCATTTCTGTCTCAATATGTTCTAGTCACCCAGGAATAAACTGTCCGTGACATTGGGATCTACACTTTCTACGTGGTGTGATAGTCATAGGACTAGCAGGAATGATTTTAAAGTAAAAGAGGGGAAATTTAGGTTAGATGTCAGGAGGAAATTCCAGACCAGATAGATGTGGATGACACATCCCTGGAGTGTTCAAGAACAAGGAGGATAGGGCCTGGGCAGCCTGATTTAGTGGGTGGCTGTCCTGCCCACAGCATGGGGTTGGAACTTGATGACTGTTAAAATCTTTTCCAAATGAAGTCATCCTGTGATTTGACCATTTAGCTTAGGTTTAGCTTCAGTTGAAATCACTGGGAACTGATACTGCCTCACATCCAATTGCAAGTTCCTCAACCACCTTTTCATTTGGTGCTCATCATTTGGTAACCTCTCATTAGTGTGTTGTCCTGCTGAGTATGTCTTGATAATTCTAAGCCTGATCTTCACCACTCTTACAATAATGTCTCCAAATAGCTATTTCCAACTTTAGCGTGGATTTGCATCATTTCATATGAAAGGAGAATCAGTCTTAATTAAATAACTTTCTCAGGGAATAAGGCTGCCCAGAACACCTTTGAATGCTTGTCATTATGTAGACTTGTATTTGCAGCTGGTAATTTAGACCCCCCTTTTCTCTCCAAGATTTAGATTCCTAAGGACTCTGTGGAGAATAGGTACCGGATGGTGGCTGAAACGTGGCAACAACAAGAACTAAATGGCAAATCCTATTGGTGGACTTGCACCTTCTTGGCGCCCCCAATCTAATCCTTACACAGCACCCCTGCTCAGCCTCCTTTTCCCTCTCTATTTACCCCCATGGTCACAGAATCACAGAATCACAGAATTGTAGAGGTTAGAAGGGACTTCCAGAGATCATGGAGTCCAACCCCCCTGCAAAGCAGCTCCTCTACAGCAGGCTGCACAGGTAGGCATCCAGGCGGGTCTTGAACATCTCCAGAGAAGGAGATTCCACAGCCACCCTGGGCAGCCTGTTCCAGTGCTCTGTCACCCACGCTGTGAAGAGGTTCCTTCGCATATTGGTGCAGAACTTCCTATGCTCCAGTTTATGGCTGTTTCCCCTTCTCCTGTTCCCACAGGTCAAGTGACCACCTTTTTTAACACTGACTGCTCTGCACTCACTATCTCAGCTAGCAATAGAGTCATAGAGTCATAGAATCATAGAATCATAGAATGGCGTGAGTTGGAAGGGGCCTCAAGGATCAAGATCCAGACCCCTCTGCCACAGGCAGGGTCCCCATAGAAGCCAGATCCCACCTTTCAGGAAGAGAGATGGCTCAGCCAGCAGCATCCCTACGCGCTATATAGTAAACAATACATTATTCTCTGTTAATTTATTGGGTGAATACACTGCTTTGGACAGAACTTCATGGGCTAACTCTTGTAATTTAAATAGATGTTTTCTGTGGATATTTTGAATTGATGTTCAAGTCAAATGATTCAATGAGATTTTTGCAGTTAAATTTTTATGTAAGTACACCTACAGGAAATTAACAAGCTTTGAAATCAGTCAAAGAACATTTATTTAATGAAAAGATAATTCCTGGAAATATTCTATGATGCTCAAGCATTAAATGTTTCTGAGGCTTGAAAGGAGGTGTAATGGGATGAATGGCATTAAAGAGACTAACTGTCCCCACGGAGAGTGGATAGAAAATATGATTGAGAAATGTCAAAGTCCTTGCTTAGGAAAAGCTTGTTTGTTTATTTATTTTTTTCCTTTTCTGGGAGAATGTTGTATCATTTCATGATGTGATGAAGTTAATGATCCTCTCGAGACAGATATTTATTCCATTTGGTTACTGTTTGTTAGTCCCACAGTTTTGGTGAACCATATCTACAGTCAATAATTTTTTTGTTGCAGTAAAGAGTAAATTATCTTTGAAGTCTTTATCTGCTTTGTCTCCACAGCCATTCCTCATGAGTGTGCATTAAGGAATGACTGGAATTTTCATTGTATCCCCACCTGTCATAAATTTATGTCATCTTATAACAGAATTACAGGTGTCTGCTTTCTCACCTATCCAGTAATCTACTGTAGTTCCATTGTGAATACTGGTGAGCTGACTAGCAAAATCTAAATTAACAATTAACCCTTTTCTCACTTCTTCCTTATCTATTTTTTTTTTATTTCCACATTTGCCTTTACTGTGGAAATGTTTCAATTCTATCTGTTTTATAATTTTTCATTCAACATGTCCTGAGGCTTCCTTTAATAGAACGTGAGATTTCCATAGTTGTTTTCCTTTTCTCCCCTTTTTGCATAATGAATCAGCATTACAGTAATGTCAGATTAGAGCAGCTCTGGAAAATCTGTGCATTAAGAAGCAAAGAAAAATGGCAGATTTACCATTTCATGTTTTTCCTGATTAAAATGTTGTAACTGGAAAATGTGATGCTATGAAAAAGATAAAAACCTTGTTCCCCTTGCATAATGAACACATGTAACCCTCTAGCTGGCCAGATCTGGGATGCAGAGCTGCAGCACGTACTGGCAGCTGGCAGCAACAGGGGAAGCCTGTGGGTCTTGGATTCACTGGATCCTGTAACTTCTAAGAAAATCTCAAAACCAGGATCCACGTGTATTTATGAGATTTTACTATGCATTCCAATTTTTCATCAATTTGACATTGAAACAACAAACATAAATTCAGAAAGCTTCTGTAAAAGAACGCTGTGTTGAATGACACTTTCCATCATTTAAGATGTTGGTCTACAGCAGGTCATATGCTGCAACTGTATTTAAGCATATTGTACTGAGATTCGTTTTCAAATACTCATTAGATAAGTACAATTTTGAACAGAATATCTTGATGTTTGCCTATATATAACGTCAGTTTGGAGTCTGTAAAACAGGAAAAACAAAATTTTCATTATAGTTTCATGTAGCTTCAACATCCCAGGAAAGCTGGAAGTTGAGTAAATGCTTGCAAAATTACATGTTCTCTTTGTAATGCATTGTCAGAGTTGGATGCTCTGAATTCCCCAAGACCTCCAGAAACATTTTCCTGTAATGTTCAAAGTCACTTGCAAAGCCTTTGTAAAACTGAAGTCTATTCAGCCGCTCGAAGTGCCAGCTAGAGAAATGAATTCATCTTTTCTTCTGTTTTTTGTTTTTTTCTTGAGATAAAGTGATTGAATTCTTAGATGCAGCAGACGCATACACTGCACACAGAATCAGGACACTGAGTCTATGAAATGGTTGCTGTCCTCCCCTGATAAAATACTGTTATTATCTCTATTTGCCAGGATATTTTTGCCATTTTGAGGTGAAAATTACTTTCAGTTTTCTGACAGTTTTACATACCATTTTGTCTTTGAGTCTTTCAACATCTGAAGTTGCTTTTAAAAGTGCATAGAAGATATTCATCGCTTCCTTTAATGCACCTCACTGAAATTTTTGTCAATAAGAGGGGACCTGCTATTTGCATTGTGATCCTGTCTTGTTTGCAGTTATTTCACCTTACCATTTGATAGTATAATTGCGCTAATTTTAGTTTTGTGTGTGAGTAATATTAATATTTTTTAGACTTTAAGTTAAAAGCTAAAGAACTGCATACATTTTGGTTTGATTGCCATTACTTAGAAACATCATCTAAGCAATATCCTTTTGTTTAGAAGTAATTGCTGGAACAGGCTGTTCAGGAAGGTGGTGGAGTCGCTGTTGTGGAGGTGTTCAAGAAATGTGGAGTTTAGGCTCTGAAGGACATGTCTTAGTGAGCACAGTGGGTATGGGCTGATGGTTGGACTTGGTGATCTTAGAGATCTTCCCTACCTTAATGATTCTATGAGTCTATGAATTACCAGCACTTCCTCAAGTGTGGTGGTGTTGTAGTGCTCTGGCTGCAGCCAGAGCCAACCCAAGGCCATGGGCACACATCTGTTTCTGGTTCTGATACTCTTCAGCCACCTATGAAAGAGATCTGTTGTAAATTTGTTAATGTTTGGGAAATTATCACTAACTCTGTTAAAGGGGGTGGAATCCCCTGCTGGTAGAACACCAGCTGTTGTATGAATGAGATCAGAAATATAGGAAATCTGTTGCAAACAACTGTGTACTCAGATTGGTATTTTAGCAAATACCTGAGTGTACCCTGAAAACAAGACAAACACATGCAGTGTTTCTTCCTAACATACTCCCAGCTTCCAACTATTTTCATATCCAAGGACCTCCTTACATTGCTGTGGTTTCTGTGGTTATCAATCCTCCAGCTTTGCCTCTGTGAAACTGTTCTTTCTTGAACCCATATGACCTGTTGTTTTCCTCAGCAACCTGAAGCAAGGAGTTTAGAGATGTTTAATAAAAAATTCCCTGTACAACTGGCACCCAATAATGGCAGAGAAACAGACAGCGTTTCCACTTACTGTCATCCAGAACAGCAACAGAACCTTTTAGAACTGGAGCATCGTATGTGATTTCAAGTACTGTCATCCCATTGGTGATTGTGCACTAAAAATGATGCTGTTTCTACAAGACATTACACATTTGATGCTTCACCAGCATTTCAAAAAAGCAGAGGACTTTACAGATAGTTTGCTACTTCTTCTTTCACTATACATCATCTTCCAGTGCTCTGGCAGGCTTCCCTTCACCACATGCTTCCTCTCTGCAAAAAGGAATGCGTGAAGTGCATATTTAGTTTGAAAAAGCCAAAATACACAACACATCTAGCTCAAGTGTGTTGCCACTCCAGTTTGTCATTTTTCTGTGTTTCTACGTTTTTTGTAGCATCCATGAATATGATGTGATGCAGACGTGCTAAATCTGAGTTTTCCTTGCCAGCCAAAGCATCACTACAATATTTGTGTCTTAAATTTCATCCTTTACACAATCTATTACTTCTGTTTCTACCAAGCTGCAAATTCTTTATGCAACTTTTGCCTTTTCCAGACTCAGTCACAAACAAGCAGTGCCCTTCACTGCCAGCCATATTGTCATAGAATATCTCGAGTTGGAAGGGACCTATAAGGATCATTGAGTCCAATTCCTGGCTCCACTCCACCACTCAAAATCCAACCCCTATGTCTGAGAGCACTGTCCAAATGCTCCCAGAACTCTGGCACTCGGGGCCATGCCCACAGCCCTGGGCAGCCTGTTCCATGCCCACCGCCCTCTGGTGCAGACCCTTTCCCTCACCCCCAGCTGCCCCTCCCCTGACGCAGGTCCATGCCGTTCCCTCGGACCCCGTCGCTGTCACAGAGAGCAGATCTCAGGGCTGCTCCTCAGCCTTCTCTACTCTGGGCTGAACAAACCAGGGGCCTCATCTGTTCTTCGTATATCTTCCATCTTGTCCCCCTCCTTGATGAGACCTTGTTTTCTCCTGACTGATTTCAGAGCAGAAGTTTGTGAGATAACCAACACACTTCAGAAAATAATTGTTTAGGAAAAACAAAACAAAACAAACAACTGCATCTGCTTGTGGCCAGGCTTCTTTGTGAGCATTGTATGGCTATTTGTAAGTCCTATGGACTGTCCCAAAGTCAGAGAACTCGCAGCTTCAAAGCCCCTGGTCCTCTTTCCAGAAAGTGGCCAACCCAGGGCTCAGCTGGCCTGGACACCTCAGAGCACAGTGATCCTCAGCCAGCCAGGATCAACTCATATGATCACATGTGCAAGACATAGATGGAGGTCCTAGCTCGGCTCATTCACCCCCTGCTATTCAGTATGAGCAGAAATATAATGGTCTTATGGAGATAGGACAAAGGGGAATGGCTTTAAACTAAAAGAGAGGAGATTTAGGTTAGATATCAGGAGAAAATCCTTTACTCAGAGGGGAGTGAGGCACTGGCACAGGCTGCTCAGAGAGGTTGTGGGTGCCCCATCCCTGGAGGTATCCGAAACCAGGCTAGCTGGGTCCCCGGGCAGCCTGAGCTGGTGGGTGGTAATCCTGCTGATGTCAGGAGGTTGGAACTCAACGATCATTAATATTCCTTCCAATCTAAGCCATTCTATGTTTCTATGATTCTAAGATAAATGAAAACAACAATGAAGTCAAATTTAATCTGTGCTTTCCAGAAGTCTTTGCAAGTATATTTTGTCTCAAAAGAACTATAACTTGCTATTTCCAGAAAAAGATACTGAGCCATCTCATCTCATCTCATCAAAAACATTCTTTTATGATATTTTTGGGAAGAAGATTTGAGGATTAGTCACAAGTCAGAATATGACTCCAAAAACATTTGGAAACTGCTGTTAGCTAACAGAAGTTAACATTCCACGGTCAGCTATGTCATTTGTGTGACTTCAGTTGCCTACAGTACTGCCATGTATTATATCTAAGTCATTAGCCTGTACAGCCTATAGTGGAAAATAAGCACTTTTTGTCATAATTTGGCTTTGTGATAGATGCTCCCATAAGGACAAGAACTGTCTTCTGGATGTGCCTGTTTCTTTTCACCAACCGCAAAGGGATCCAGGGATGCTCAGTTTAAATGCAGTTGTGCACATTTAGCAAGATGAATTCCACCATTATTTTTCAGCTTTAGCCCATGACGTGACGTTAATCTCTTATGGCAGTCATTCCCAAACGAAAGGGCCATGATAATGTCTCTTGATTTGATTGATAGCTTTGTCATACATGCACAGCTGGAGCAGCAAGGTATGCTGCCACAGATGAGGCAGCAGCTTAGTGTGCCACTCTATTTGCGGAGCTTGTTTGAAGAATAGCCAGAAAATATTTCTTTTATATTTACACAGCAGCTTGTTTCTTATTTATCTACATTACTGTAAATAAATCTATAGAAGGCTCTTTATAGAGCAACAAAGAGTAGGGACAATAAATGTTATCTAAAACAGCATAACAAAGTGCAGCAGTTGGAATAAAGCATAGATGGGTGTTTAAACCTGATGTTCCACTGATGCAAAATTTGCAGGGCACCTTTGAGCATCTGGGAGCCCAAATACTGACCTCCCTTCCCCAGCCATGTCTCCAGCTCCCTTCTATCCCCATTAATACTACTGCATCCCAAGAACTCTCAGCCTCCCTGCACTCACTGGGCTGTGCTCACTGCCAACAACATATAATGATGGACACTACTGCAATGGATTCACATTATTGAAGTGATGGTAATGCTAGGATGATTTAATGTTTGAAAAGTACACAACACATTGCAAAATGTGCCAATTCAATAGTAATAGATCTTCAATGTGTATTAAAAATGAAGTGCTTCTGAGGGTCATAGTACATGTTAAAAGGTTTTAAAAGCTTTGCTTAAAAGGCTTCTATATTGGTGTTTTAATGATAAGCATTTTCATTTAATTTAGATTTGGGCTTGGACCAAAAACCCAGCATCCAATGATGCATGCCTTAAATTTGAATCTGTTTGATTCTGGAGTTCAGTGGCCCTCTAGCCATCTATATCCAGGAGTCCAACCTAATGAAAGATAGCCTTGGCTGCATTGTAGTGGGCTATTTACATTTAATAACTCTTAAGATGATGTTAATAGTGTTCTTTTACTGTGTAACCAAGTACTTCTAAGCAGAGACCAATTGTCTGTCTGTATTGAGCTATCCTACCTGGAATGCATATTCACCATGGAACCATCTCAGTGCAGAAGTTATAAGTTGTAAGTCTGGACTGACATTCTTGTGCTTTATATTCATTCAACCTTCAATCTCAGACAACCGAGTACTAACAAACTTTTTGTTGATGTTAATGGGAGTCTGCATTGTATTATGGCTATTTTTGAAATCCTGGCTCTTAAAATGTCATAAAACAAGTAGAGATGTCAAAGCTAGAGCTTGCTAACCACAAAAACTGAGGAAATAGCCCTTATGTTGTTCACTTGGGAACGGATTGTTTTTTCTGCTCACATTTTTAAAATAATAGATGTTGAGAAAATAGCCCTTGTATTGTTCACTTGGGAACCGATTATGATTTCTGCTAACTTATTTTGTATTCTGTACTATTAGTAAGATAGCAGATCTGACAGTGGCATCTGTCAGTGAAATGTCTATGCTACATACTCTATTCAGTATTTAGAGATTTACTGTTTAGTTAAATGTAAAGGTATTGCCTCAGCTCTGTCTGGATCATGAAAATACTCTAATGAATATAAATAACAAAGATTTTTGCATGAAATATTTCTACTAACTATAACTACTAAGTAGTTCCTTCTTCCCAGCTCCCATCATTCCTGAAACATTCAGATAAACATAAAACATCTCACAAAATCTGCAAATAAAAAGAAGAAAGAAACTACTAGTCAGATCCAAATAAACATACTTTGACGTTCAAGCCCTGTATTTTCATTCCTTTTTGTACAGTTGGTTATCTGTAATGCCAGATAAGCTAATAAAAAAATTGTACATTAAATGCTTTCCTGTAGGAAAGTGGAATTCTGCATTAGAAAAAATTTTTTTTTTTTTTTCTGTAGATATTCTATCAGAAATATCCAAATGACCTTTCTCAGTGTAAATCTTGGTGTCCACTTTAGGTACTTCCAAATCCCGTGATCATAACCCTTATTCTGCCTCATTTCATGTTTCTGTTTGTCTTCAGTTGGGATGGATTTGTTTCCTTCATCTGCTATGAGGCTACATTTTGGTTCTAGGAGAAAAAGAATGTTGATAACACAGTGATGTGTATAGTTGCTGCTAAGCAGTGTTGTACAGAGCCAAGGCCATTCTCAAAGCAGGGCCCAAGGAGCTGGGTGGAAAGAGATTGAGGACAGCTGACTTAAACTCACCAAAGGGATATTCCATGCCATATGACATCATGTGGAAGGAGTTCTGAAGGGGGGTGGGAGTCCACCTGGCTCTCTTCTGCTGCGTGGGGGGTGAGCTGGGCACTGGACAAGGGGGAGGTGAGAAACTGGTTGTGTATCACTTGTTATACATATTCATATAATAGAGATAAATGTTGTCATAATTATTATTCTTTTCCTTTTCTCTGTCTTAGTAAACAGGTTTATCCCAACCCACAAGTTCCAATTTTTTCCTTTCAAATTTTTCCCCCATCTGACTGGGGAGTAGTGAATGAAAGACTGTGTGAGTGTTTAGCCACCTGCTGGGTTAAACCACAACACTGTTCTGGGCCCATGATGTGACTTGGCACCATCCCTCAATGCCTGATATGAATGGTGGAGGTGAGGCTGCAGCAGGACTGCAGATCAGCAGGGGAGGAGGAGAATGTGGCTCATGCATTGCTGAGCTGTAATTCTTATAGGCCAAGATGCTGTGTCTGCAGGATGCAAAGACACTTTCTAAAACAGAGTATGTTAAAATGTAACTGCCTGAACGTTTTGCGTTTGAATATAATTATACTTTCACCCCATTAAACATTTCTGTATTTTGACATTGGTCCTTGTGACAGAAAATCAAATGTTGACCTGTCTCATAAGAGGGAAATCTGGGAAGTGCTAGTCACCTGCAGTGGTATCTGCTGGAATATTGAGGATATTTGTTAGGTAGATGCATCTAAAACCTAGAAAAAAAAAATTGGAAAAGACTTAATGAGGTACAAATGTGCTCTTTTCCTATGTCTTATTCCATATATTTCTTCTAATTTGAATGTGGCTAAGCTGTAGCATATCATAAACTGATGTGCCAAGCATTGACAGTGGCGCTTGGATCCACTGCTTCTGTTTCAGGGACAGCAAGCAAATCTTGAGCGTAATGGCAAAGTAATAAAGCCCATGCTATGGGAAGCACTGTAGCAATTGAAGGAAATCTGCTGTAGGTGTCTATACACATACATTCAGGATGTCCTGTAGGATAGAGCTAGAGTCAGCTGCACTGTGGAAAGGTAGAATGCCAGAGGCACCACTGCAATGGCACAACCACTTCTGGTGCACAGCACACAACAGCAGTGAAGAGAGGAATTAGATATAGTCCTTCTTCTGTAACAATTACAAAATTTTATTGTATTTGGCATATACACCATTTCTCAATACATGTAGCCATATGGAAAATTTACTGAATCTGTGTTTTTTCATTACTTATTTTACTCTGGGTATTTTACTTATATTACTCTGGGTAAGAATACAGTTTGACACAGATGCTGAATTTTTTAGAAGGTTCCGTTTTCATTAATTTTCATTCTTTATCCACCTAGCAGTTTGGGTTGTGAAGTGGCAGAAAACGCATTCAAATTGCAAAAGACTATTAATACTGTAGGGAGAAGATACGTTTTATTTCTCATATGTAAAGGAGAGAATGAATTGCTATTGTAAGCAAGAAGAATCTTTATACTGGTATAAATTCGTAGAACTTATCAACTTGTCTGGTATCAACAGACTGTGGTATTATTCCCACGATGATCCGAGGGTGGTGGCAAGCAACTGAGATTTGCTCTTGGAAGTTTAGTAAAAAGTTCAAATTCCTCTGCTAAACGAGTCAAAGCCATTTTCCTCTGGGATATATGATCTACTCATAAACAGTCTCATTTTATTTTACCTTCTTTTTTTCCCCCCACTTTGTACTCTCAATAGCACCTTGTAAACATATTGCATAATATGACTGCAGAAACCACGTTCTCCACAAGTCTGAGCGTAGGACCACTGCTCAGCATCATCCCATCCTTTTCTCTGAATACCAGGCCAAGAATGGAACACAGAATAGTTCTAATGCTTTTTATTATGTTTTCTATTTCCTTTTTTTTTTTAACTTATTTTTTCCAATGTAAAAGCTACTGAATTTCCTGGTTACGATATTGCAGACTGTTTTCTGGATGTATCTCATCTGCTACCAATGAAAGCAGATAAAAATAAATAACAGAAGAAAAGACTCAGAGTCATTTCAAGTGATGAGCCTTGTCTAAACAACACACTTTGTGTTGCAACCATTTCTTTTCTTTGTCCCTTGTTGAAAGAAGACATAGTGAACAGATGCAAATTTTTGCTTCAAGGTGGCGTGTCCTCATATGTGTTGCAGGGAAGACAGAGAGTTCAAGCTGGAAAGGAACAGCAAATCCCAGATTAAGGGTACAGCACTTCCTGCTGATAGTCAGCAGGTCAGGAGTTGTTCAGGTGGGTGGAGGTACTCAAAAGGTTCATGTCTGCTGCAAGAGCCAAGTCTCACTTCTTGCACCACTGTGAATACAGTGCAACTTATTTAATTGGACTTTGTGTGTCTACTGAAAGAGTTTAACATTGAAGTTACATCTGGCCAATTTTGTATGTTTTATGGCTCTCAAAACTTAGCTCAGACAGCACCAACTACAACTTCAAAGCCTTCTCACCTTATGCTGAGCCTGAACTCATGTTTTGCCATTAGTCAACTTTTTTAAACTGAGAATTTATCTGAAGACCACAAGTTTATGCTTTCTTTACAATGAACAAAAGTCACATTCCTCTTCACCAAACCAACAAATCAAAAAAAACTCACAGAATAAATTTCATTTGGAGGAAAGCCAGGCAGAGAAAATAACAGTGAAAACTGGTTGATGTCACAGTCAGTGCTGCCTTCACAGATTTGTGCTGTCAGCCATCATGCTCCACAGCTGCAGCCTGGGAGTCTGTGTAAGTTCTCATCTGTTTGGGGAGTGCTCTTCCCTCAATGCCCTCCAAATGTCCCTGCTGTATAGGCAAGGGGGTAGCCACAATGGCCATTGCTTTGCACATAAAGGAAGACCTCTCAGTTTACCTTCATAATGTTATCAGAAGACCATCTGACTTCCAGTTGCATTTTAGATTTGCAAAGGATAAACCAAAACCAAGAAGAGCTATCACCGTTGTACCAATGAGCTGGCATTTGGTTCAGTGCATATTAACATAGATCAGGCAGTTAAGCATCTGGGTTTTTATTGAGTCAACTCTTGGCAACAAATGTTTCCCAATCTCAGCAGGACATGGTGTCTCACTGCACTCAGCATCCACTGCAGTCCTCTTCTACCCCAAAACTGAAGCAGCTGTCTCAGCATAGGCTGAAACCTTAACTACTGTAATGGTAAAAAAGGGTTTTATGGTAAAAAAGAGTTTTACGGTCATACAGAGAGGGAGAGCAGTTTGCATTCTTAACAGACTTAATGACATGTCAATTTGATGCCTGAGAGTCTCTTAACTGTGAGTCTCAGTGGAGAAGAAGAAGAGTCAAACAAGTTAGAAAGTAATGGAAATGGGGCAGAACCAAACTGGTGGGAGATTTAAGGAGAGCTGGTGTGTCTTGTTCAATTAATCTGCAGTAATTTATATAAGTCCTGTTAAGGGGAAGTTACAAAGTCCCCTGAAATTGGCAAAAGATTTGCTGTCAGGGTAATTTTTGTCAGGATCTGGTCCATGGCAAACAGAGAGCGCTCAGCAAATAATGACAGTGGTAGCAAAAAGGGATATTGTGCGCATACTGGTATTGACCTCCGCCATAGCTTATCATGCTTGCTGTGCTTCTGGCATTTGCTCATCAATGCTCTTTGTTGGCAAAAACAGAGTATTGATCACGCATTACCATGGAACTTTGCAGAAAATCTAATTGGTACAAAGTGCAGCAAACCACTGTGTTTGAAACTGTGGAAAACAGTAAGAGCACAAAAGGAATAAGAAGATTTTTGCCATACGTACCTAGAAAAAGAAGTTTCTTTGCAGTGTTCTTATAGTCATAAAAATATAAAAATCACCCAACTGTAAAAACAAACAGAAAATAAGTAAGAAGAGAGAAAAAGAGAAGAGTGAAGAAGAGAGGCTGCAACAGTCACTGCTCCCTTGTCCCTATTAAGCAAAAAAAGGGTCACTGGCAGGCGTGTATTCAAGAAATATGTTACTGTTTTTATTTCAGTAGAATGGTGAATTGTCATAACTTTAAACTTTGGAAACAATTGTTATTTGAACAATGCTGAGACAAAATCTTGTTGTAGAGATGCACATTATGTGAACGTATCACAAGTCCAAAACAAAAATAATAACAATCTCATTATGATTTACCTCTAGTTATTTTGCATACTGCACTGCACTGAGAGTATGAAGACTTCCAGCAGAGCCTGCAGCTGTGCTGATTGAAGATCTTGCTATCCATCTTTTACAGAATGATTTCTCTGGATGTTCAAAATTTGATGAACTGAAAATCTATGTTAAATATCATCTTTATTATTTTTTAAAAGAAGGTTTGAATGTACAGAGTGCAAATAGGGCTTATGAATGTAGTGCTGATGGATTTCTCTGCATCAAATCCCAGCACAGCCCTCTCAGCATCTCCTGAATGCATCTGAAAGGAATTCGAACAGAAGCGTGGAAAATCCCACTGTAATCTTCCTGATGTGGGAGAGAGATCCTCCCAGACAAGATCACCGGCAAAAGTTGTCAATGGCTCAATGTCTGGATGGAGATCAGTAATGAGTGGTGTCCCCCAGGGGTCAATACTGAAGCAGGTGCTCTTCAGTATCTTCATCAGATACACTGACAGTGGGATCTAGTGCACCCTCAGCAAGTTTGTGGATGACACCAAGCTGAGGAGTGTGGTCAACGCACCTGAGGGATGGGATGCCATCCTGAAGGACCTGGACAGGCTGAGCAGTGGGCGCAGGTGAACCTCACGATGTTCGACAAATCCAAATGCAAGATCTTGCACCTGGGTCAAGGCAACATCCACTACCAATGGAAGCTGGGGGATAAAAGGACTGAGCGCAGCCCTGCCAAAAAGGAATAGTACAGCAGTGATGATTTACCAGGACAGCACAGACATCTCTGGCATGCTCTGCATGCTTTTTGTAAAACTCCAGTCAAGGAGGAGCCTATCAGTGGGGGCTTTCTTGATTTTCTTATTTTTGCTTTAAAAGACAAACAAGAAATCTGCAGTCCTGCAGTGTCCCTTAAGTCTTCCCTGCTTTTTATTTTAATTGTCTCTAGTAGCTATTGCTTTTTATGATATTTTCTACCTTTTCATATACTCACAGAATCATTCACATAGAATGGCTTAAGACTGGAAGGGACCTTAAAGCCCACCCTGCCCAACCTCCTGCCACGGGCTAGCTGCCACCCACCAGCTCAAGCTGCTCAGGGCTCCATCCAACTTGGCCTTGAGCACCTCCAAGGGTGGGGCACCCACAGCTTCTCTGTGCAACCTGCATCTCTGAAAGCAACAGGAAAGCAAGGCTTACATTTTTCTTTTTCTCAAAGTGTTGAGTGGTTAACTCCTCCTTTCTGCAGTCAGACAGACTGTTCAGGCTGTTTTGTGTTAAGTTCTGCGGAGCTCACGCTGCTCATAAGGTTTGGGCATGCTTGCAGCTCACCTCACCCTTCCCATCTCACACCATTTGTTACATGGGATGCTCCCCTGATGGGTTGCCCCACAAACAGATGGAAAATGCCCTGGGCAAAACATTTTCCTCTGCCTTGCTTTGTAAAATGCACAGAATATTGCTGAATGATTAGGATAAGCAATAAATATTACTGCTTGAGTGCAACCTTAGGACACAGACTATGATCACTGCCATTCAGTCCATGTATATTACCTGTCTGATAGGTGAACAGGATTTGCTCATCTGTCCATCAAACCGTTGAGATTTGGTCTTACTCCCACTGAAATAAATTCTGGTATTGATGTCAAACAGTGCAGAGTCAGGTTCTTCAGGCTGGAAAGCACTGGATAGCACTGTGTTTAAGCTCAATGATCCACTCAGATTTATGAAACTCAGTAAACAAATATTCTATAAAAATAAAAAGTACGAGAGCTCAGTCCTACAAAGATTTAAGTGCCTTGGTTTTGAACCAACAAAGCATACTTAGCTTTAAGCAGGTGTTTATTCCCCGGGGTATTCCTATGTACTTTAAGTTAAATACTTGCTTAAGTACTTTACTGGATCAAGGCCAGATTATTTTCAGCATCTTTTAGAGCTGAGCTCTTATGTAACACTTCTTCTCTGAGTTCACAAAGCTCTTCACAAAAAGTGTTGAAATCAGCTCTTCAAAATAATAAGATGAAGTCCTGTCATAGTGTAGAAAATGATACTGTTCCCCTGGGTGGGTACAAAGTTCCTGTCTGCCACTAAAGCTCCTCACCTCTTAAATCAGTGACAGAACGAAAAAAAAAAAAAGACCTATATTTGTTCTAAAAGATGTATATTTGTACTAAAAGATGTCCTTCCTCAGTAAACAGAAATGAAGGGGTCAGGTGAGGAGGGTGGGCTTCAAAGTAAGCTCCAGTGATGGAAGTCTCTAGCTATATGGGCTTTGTTGTGTGTTTTGTTTGCATGCAGAGGGATGTGAATTATTTCTTTAAATGAGAAGAATAAAAACTGCCACTGAGATTAACTAAAGATCATTTATAACAGAGGCAGTAAATTGTCTCAAGAAAAATAGCAAGGAAATGCATGAAGGAAAAGCTCCTTTCCTGGGATACTGCACTAACAGCAATAATGTATGCTTATACTGCACATATATCTCACACTAAATAATGATGTTGCATCTCACACTAAATAGTGACCCTGTAGCAGCATCAAAGCTCTTTGTGCAAGCAGTGCACACATACATTAAGAATTTGGATGTATTTTAAAAGGTTCTACAGCACATGTGCCCAAGAAAGACAAAAAAAAAAATAAATGTTTATCCTTTCTCCTCTTTCAGGAGGGGAATCAACCTTTTACTCAGGTAGATAGTGATAGGACAAGGGGGAATGATTTTAAGCTCAAGGGGGGAAGGTTTAGATTGGATATTAGAGGTAATTTCTTTACAGAGAGAATGGTGAGGTGCTGGAACAGACTGCCCAGAGAGGCCATAGATGCTCATCCCTGGAGGTGTTCAAGGCCAGGTTGGATGGAGCCCTGGGAAGCCTGGTCTAGTATTAGATATGGAGGTTGGTGGCCCTGCCTGTGGCAGGGGAATTGGAACTTGATGATCCTTGGGGTCCCTTCCAACCCAAGCCATTCTACAATTCTATGATTCCTAGAAGCCACCCATCACTTCAGCCTCCCAGGCTTCTGAAATTTTGGGTCCACCTGAACAGTCCATTTTGACCCTTTTTGAGCCTTCACGATTTTAACAACTGGTATTAATACTTACCCAAAAGAACACATATGCTATATCTCCTTCAGTTCAGCAGTGTTGGAAGGAGCTCCATTACATCAGACATGGCACCATGAATGGGATTAATTACAGACACCTGTTTTGTCTTTAGCTATAGCTAAACTCATTGTTAAACCTTCCTAATGGACAGAACCAAGAGAAACAGCAGCATTTGGGGTGGTGGATCTCCCTCTTCTTCAAGCATCTGAGGGCTCAGAACAGAGTCACTGACAGCAAGACGGAGTGACCACAAAACCCCTGTGCTCTTCCTCTGCCTGGAGCATGGCTGAAGCTGACAGTGTCTTTGGAAATCGTCTGTGTTGAACCTGAGTGTATCTCTACTGAGCATGAGAAAGAGCCCTTCCCCCTCTCAAAATTTTGTGCTCTACTTTTGCAGTTCAGCAGAGTTTTTCTCCAGAAAAGGCTGAAAAATATTCTGTCTAGGCAATCCCACCATTGTCCCTGCTTCCAATGTCCTGATTCACTTTGCAGAGCAGTTCAGGTGTACTGTAATTTGATTCCTCTTGTTGGACATAAATCTCTTCACACTCCATGCACACCTACCCTTGCGAGACACACAGAGGTCTCTGAGGCAGTGGCTGTCCCTTCTGTCATCTTGCAAGCACATGTGTAGTGGGAATGATTAATCCAGGGAGCTAAACTATCACTTGTCCAGAATAAACCCCTACACTGCATTCCATAGGGATGATGGTGCCTCTGACCCAACTCTTCAACCTCTTGATGGCCTGAATTCCTAAGTAATGTAGAGGTGATCATTCAGGGTTATACTGGTGTCTCACCACCGTTCTGCATTTTGAGACCAGCCTCAGCCAGAGGTGCCTGGAGGTATTTCCCAGCTCCCATGTCCTAACCATCACTCACTCTCTGACTCCAAGTGGTTCCTTGATGTATATACTCATTTTGGCAGCTCAGTGCAGTTTGTTGGCAGTACTGGATCTAGTTCAGATATCTTATCAGGACCAGTACAGTACACTCCTACACCTCCCACAGGATTTGAGAAACTGAGACACAGTGTAATCAGCATCATCGTCAATAGTAGTCATTCATCAATATCCTAATTCATTGAAAGAATAGTGAACACCTATCTCAAGTAGTTGGAGAAGTGCTCGGAAATCAAGAAGCCCTACAATGAGGATGGAAAGTACCAAACATAGAAATGCTAAACTGAGCATAACTGGCAAAGTTTGTATACTGCAGGAAAATAAATTAATTAATTTATATACGTAGATATTTCAGCAGATCACAAAGACTTAACAATGCGCTGTTGGGGTGAGGAGGGGAAGTAAATGAAGTTCTGGGTTTCCAGAATGCCTTAATTGTTTGTATTGTATGGAATTGGTCACATGTCAGCTGTAAAGTGCTGGTCAGTTCAGGTCACCAAGCCTGGGGAAGGTATGGAGTACTTGAAGAACATCCAAAAAATGCTGCGGAGTCCAAAGACTAGAAATTATGAAATTAGCAATATATAATATTAAAAATATATATTCTATATAAGAAAAATACAAAAAATAGAAGAAAAATCCAAAGAGGTGGCATTGTGCAGCCTAGTAAAGAACGGATTAAGCAACTTTTTATAGAAGTTGCAGTAAAAAAAAGTGTATCTGGTTATTTTCTGTGTCTATCAAAGCTAGAAGAAAAAAATAATGAGCTTAATTTTCAGAAATAGAGGTGTCAGGCAGATAACAGAAAAGCCTTTCTTTTTTGAAGACTAGCAGAGCAGGAAGTGCTATAAGGCAATAGGAATCAAATAAGGTAATAAAATCCCAAGCCCTGGGTAGTTTTGGCTTTTCTCTTTTTGGCCAAGTGTCTTTTCTCTCAGAAGAGATGCGAGATTGCCTGAATATCTGAACATACAAAACGTTCATTTTAGGTCTTCCACTGCACATTTCTGTGTTTTCTGTGATTGATAAAGCAATGGTAATTAAAGAACTAGCTCTGCGCTACAGTCTGCCAGATGGATCGAGTGCTAAATCTCATTCCTTCTGGTGTTCTTTTCTCAGCAATGCAGAACTTCAGCAAGTGCTGACCCAGTTTATGTATTCAACACGGTGTGCTTTTGACCATTAGAAGGTGAATACATCTCTAATCATTCACTGTTAAGTTCTACCAACATAATTTCAACCGCTCAAGTTAAATAAGGCAGCATTTTTAGTTTGTCTTTTTAACATCTCTGACGTTCATTTCAAAAACAGAACCATTTTCATGATGTCTCTGGTATCAGTAAAATGAGCTCCTTTAAACACTACATTACTGCTTTGCAGTGGCTGCTGATATTTCTCTCCTCTCCTTCTCTCTCTTTGCCATCTGCAGTCACTCATCTCCAGTATGAGGGATTTGTGCCTCCTCAGCTGCCAGGTGCTTTATTACCATACCTCTGGAAGCTGTCTGCTAAAAATTGATCATTTTTAATATTGGAGTTAGAGCACAGCCACACAAAGCAATCAGCGCAGCCAGGAGGGAGCTTTGGTGGGGAAGGATTTATTTGCACTTCAAGTGCAGCTCTCACAGCCATTGCTTTAGCTACTGGTAAAAGAGAGTGGCAGCTAACGTGACAATTTTTTTTCCCTAGCATTCATTTTTTCTTTCCACAAAATGTGCATCCTTGAGGTTGTCTTTGCTCAACTGCCAGCTAATTTTAACTCTAGTTCAGTATATCAGTTGCTGGTAAAATCATTCATTGCAAGCAATTACGAAGTTAAGGTTTACATTCACATTTCACTGACGGGGTGGGGCATCTACATACACAGCGCATTGCACAGTGAGTGGTGTGCAAAATGACAACCAGTGCCATTAGCCCTGTGGTGGCCTTCTCTTCTGCATTTAGACTTAAGTACGTTTCAGAAAAGAATGTCATTGCCTTCGCATACTTTATGAATGTGTCATACTGCTCCAACACAGCACCATTCGGGATGTAAGAAGAATTTATGCTGGGAAATGAGTCAATTTTTGGGGGGGATCATGAAATATAGGCATTGTGGATAACTTGACAAAACGTCTGTGCTGACATTATATCTACAGAATGTGACATATTTTGATGTCTCTGATAAATCATAGAGTACTCATCTTTTTTCCTTGCTCTCTTTTATGGGAATACACATTGAGCAGTGCAGCTTTGGGATCTGAAGATGAACTGTAGTGAATAGAACTTAACTGAGAGTCATCTCAAGTATATGAGAAAAGAGAAGGAAGGACAGAAGTTTAGAATATGTTTTTATGGGAAGTGGATGAAAACCTCCTGACCACACTGCCTCTGACAATGTCACTGCTCCTCTTCTTCCTTCAGCTGGATATTAAAAAAGAAAGCCTTGCTCAGTTCAGCGTGGGATAGGTTCCAGCTCTCCCTCTACAGGGTATCAGAAGTTTGATGAACAGAGATGACTGCACCTGAAAAAAGTACTCACATACTGGAAGGCCCCTGCGTTGAAAAATTTCTTTGCATACCTTTTGGAAGATACATGCTAATCACTTTCGCTTTGAGTGTGAATTAATGAGCTCTGTGTATTAGGACCTGGAAATCCTCCCCAAGGGGAGTCCAGATTTCCATAAAACATATATAAATATTAAGTATAGGTGTCTGCATCTCACTATGGAAGAGCAAAAATTAAATGTTATGTGTTTCACAAACCTCTGCTTCCTCGAGAAGAACCAGAGAAATTTCTTCAAGTGTCTAATAGATTCTGTATATAGATTCTAATATAGATTCTGTAAAGTTTTATATCCAGAAGAAACCAATATCCCTCAGCAGAGATATCATTGCAATATGCCAGCTAGAGCTCTGGGCAGGCATGCAGGCTGAAGAAACCCAAACCTCCTTAAAGCAAAATAATACAATTCTCACTTGAATCAATCACAAACTTTGTGTTGATTACCTGATGTGTTAATTTGGTAATGAATTCAACCTATTCATTAAATCTTAATTGTAAACTCAATTTAGTCCTTGCAGTGTTGTGCCTTTAATTTGGCTTCTTCAATAGCTTATTTGTTTACTCAGGCTTTTTATTAAAGTCTGGGGAAAATGAAGTCAATCCAGCTTATGTTGATTTACTCAAGTCACGATGAGGATCATAAGCACTGAAGGTACAGTAACTCCTCATTAAGAAACATCCTGCTTGTTAGGTTCTGTTTCCAAATGAAATGCAAGTTTCTGAGAGCTTCTTTGTACCTGTTAAAAATAAAGCTACTCTTATTACCACAGACAGTGTAAAATATTTTTGTCAATGTTAACCCAGGAGCTGGCAGGGCTCGTTGAGAGGATTTTAATCTAGGTATGAAGGGGGAAAGGGATAAAACCAAGCCTGCTGGAGATGAGCCAAGGGAAATGACGACAGGACTGGGGATGAGGCAGGGGGCTCAGCTGAAGTGCATCTACACCAATGCACTGTTGATCCACTGGGGATAGCAAGGCTGTACAGAGGGATCTGGATAGGCTGAATAGCTGGGCTGAGGCCATTGGGATGAAATTCAACAAGACCAAGTGCCGGGTCCTGCACTTTGGTGACGACAACCCCAGGCAAAGCTACAGGCTAGGGGCAGAGTGGCTGGAAGACACTGTAGAGGAAATGGACCCAGGAGTATTCGTCAACACTGGGCTGAACATGAGCCAGCACTGTGTCCAGGTGTCCAAGAAGGCCAATGGCATCCTGGCTTGTATCAGAAATAGTGTTGCCAGCAGGAGCAGTGAAGTGATTGGAGTGACGGCACTGGTGGACAAAGGGAAGGTGACTGATGTCATTTACCTGGACTTGTGCAAGGCCTTTGACATGGTCCTCCACAACATCCCTTTCTCCAAATTGGAGAGATGTGGATTTGACGGGTGGACCACCCAGTGAATAAGGAATTGGTTGGAAGGCCTCAGACAAAGGGTGGTGATTAATGGTTCCATGTCCAGGTGGAGGCCAGTAATGAGTGGCATCCCCCAGAGGTCTGTCTTGGGACCGGTGCTCTTTAATATCTTTGTGCACCCTCAGCAAGTTTGCTGATGACACCAAGCTGAGTGGTGTGGTTGACATAATGGAAGGAAGAGATGCCATTCAGAGGGACATCAAAAGACCTGAAAGGTGGGCTTGGGAGAATCTAATAAGGTTCAACACAGCAAGGTTTTGCACTTGGGCCAGAGGAATCTCAGGCATATATACAGACTGGGAGGAGCAGTCCTTGAGAGTAGCCCTGCAGAGAAGGACCTGGGGGTCCAGGTGGATGAAAAACTTAACATGAGCCAACAGTGTGCTCTTGCAACTCAGAAAGCACATGATATCCTGGACTCCATCAGAAGAGATGTGGCCAGCAGGGATGGGGAGGTGATTGTCCCCTGCTACTCTGACCTCATGAGACCCTATTTGGAGTATTGTGTCCAAGTCCAATACAAGAAAGACAGAGAGCTGTTGGAGGGGGTCCAGAGGAGGGCCACAAAGATGATTAGAGGGCTGGAGCACCTCCCCTACAAAGACAGGCTGAGGGAGCTGGGTTTGTTCAGCCTGGAGAAGAGAAGGCTGCAGGGTGACCTAATTGCAACCTTTCAGTACCCAAAGGCAGCCTATAAACAGGAGGAGAGTCAACTCTTTGAAAGGGTAGATAACAGCAGGACAAGGGGAAATGGTTTTAAGTTGAAGGAGGGAAGATTTAGGTTGGATGTCAGGGGGAAGTTCTTTACTATGAGTGGTGAGGTGCTGGCACTGGCTGCCCAGAGAGGTTGTGGATGCCCCGTCCCTGGAGGTGTTCAAGGCCAGGTTGGATGGGGCCCTGGGAAGCCTGGTCTAGTATGAAATGTGGAGATTGGAGGCCCTGCCTGTGGCGGGGGTTGGAGCTTCATGATCCTTGAGGTCCCTTCCAACCAGGCTATTCTGTGATCATCCCTCCATACTGAGCCCTGGTGAGGCTGCACCTCGAGTACTTTGTTCAATTTTGGGCCCCTCACAACAAGAAAGACATTGAGGCCCTGGAGCATGTTCATAGAAGGACAACGAAGCTTTGCTTTGAAGGGTCTGGAGCACAAGTATTACGGGGAGAAGCTGAGGGAACTGGGGTTGTTCCATATGGAGAAGAGGAGGCTCAGGGGAGACCTTATTGCTCTGTACAACTGCCTGAAGGGAGGCTGTAATGAGGTAGGAGTCGGCCTCTTGTCCCATGTAACAGCAATAGGACGAGAGGGAATGGCCTCAAGTTGCACCAGGGAAAGTTCAGGTTGGATGTTAGGAAAATTTTTTCTCTGAAAAAGTGGTCAGGACCTGCAATGGGCTGCCCAGGGAGGTCTTGGAGTCATCATTCCTGGAGGTGTTCAAGAAACATTCATATGTTATACTGATGGACGTGGTTTAGTGAGAAATATTGCTGATAGGTGGATGGTTGGACTGGATGATAGTAGATGTCTTTTCTAACCTTGGTGAGTCTATGATTCTATGATTCATTTTGTAGTGCCAGGAGGATTTGTGAGTTACACAGTTCCTCACCAGCTTCAGCTGTTTTCAGATAAATATATTTTTTAAATATTTAAGACTTTACCTTTGTTGATGATCACATTTTAAATCTAAGCACGTGGTTCTATTGTGTGAAATCCTTCAATAATTCTTTGAATATTCCTTATCTTTGAGATGATGTCACAAGTGTTCTGACATTACCATATTCTATTCTCTCATGTGTGATTTCAATTGTATTTCACTTCTCTGTTTTTAATCTGTTTTTAATTTTTCATGTCTCCATCTATTTCAATGAATGTTAGCAGTAATGCATGCAGATTTCTTTACTATTTTAATAACATCCTTATTTTTAATTTTCATCACATACCATTTCAGCAGCTAACCAGATATTTTACACAATACTCGGAGGGGAAATACTGATTCATATAATATTAAACCAAACACAGCTATTGGAAAATAAAAAGTATGTTTCATTGTAGTGATTCAGCCAGGCAATAAAAGATCGTTTTTCCATGCGCAATGAACACTACTTTCCTTACATTTGGAATGCACTTTACCTTGGCACAGTAATGTAAAGCATCTTTTAATTTACTGTAAGTACTGTTGCACTGTCCTCTCTCTGAGTTGTTTTTTTTCTGGCTTCTTTCATGACATTTGCACAGCATAATGCACTGAGCATGGCACAAACCTTAACAGGCAACTGCTCAGAGCAGGAGGTACATAACACGCATAACATTTGCCTCCCTTAACAGTCACAGAGTGGCGTTCAAACAAATCTATCATAAAACAAGCACATCTTTCTGCATCACCTGCAAAGACCCTTTGGTGTTACCCAGCAAGCAACTGGGCTTCAGATCTGATAGCCCTCTGGCTGTCAGTAACGCTATGCTTACATATATTGAAGCATCCACTGGATGCTACTTTACAGGCTTTGTCAAACAAAGCAGGTAGACAAGCAGATCCCCAAACAAGAGCTGCATCTACGGCAGGCCAGGAAACCCACTCACAGGCACCTGTGGCTCATCACAGCAAAGTATGTTTGCTGTGTGGCAAGGCAACTTCATTCTTAAGTGAGCACAGGAGACATTCGCAGTGACTTTTATAAGAGGACTTTTACAAGACAATGCTCTCAGATATAGGGTTTAGATTTTGGGTGGTTCTGTGTGGAGCCAGGACTTGGACTCGATGATCCTTGTTGGTCCTTTCCAACTTGGGATATTCTACGACTCTATGATTCTATGATTCCGTCTTCCCTGGTGAAAGCTCACCTTCAGGTCAGCTTGGCATTAGGGAGAAACCTCACCTTCCTAGAACAGACTGGTAACACAGCAATTAATTAAAGAACAGGGACTCTAGTGGGGCCTGTGAATACTCCTAATTAATTAACAGCTTTGCTTCCTGCTTTAATGTCTCCAGACAAACCAAGTTAGCACTGCATACACTGCAGCCTAGGCAGCCAGAGGGATAGGACAATGGGAAAATGTGGGCACAGAGAAGGTCTCTCCAACTGCCTCACCCCTGAATCTGGCCATGGCCATAGCCTGAGTGCTCCAGACCTCATGCACATAAAAATGCTCTCTCCACACTAAGAACACTGCACGATCACAGATAAATTAAAGCTGAGGGAATAGAGTGTTTTTCCCTGTCAGCACATTGTGTGCAGGTGCTGGAGCAGACGCATTTCATACACGATGCTATTGCAGTGCAGCTCTTGGCCATTCCTTTCCAGTAACAAATTGTCTCTGAGCATCATTTCATGATCATTCCAGAAGGAACAAAACAGATGGGCTACACCAGGGGTTTTTCTCAGTGCTTGGCTTTTGGCTGAAGTGTGATGAAGCTGGCATCTTATCTCAACATTTTTTTATGTGATCAATGTACATACTAATGCCTGTGAAAGAAAAGGCAGCACATAATGTCATGGAAAAATTAGTAGACCCCCCTTTCGATTCTCCAGCATCCCAGAATCACTCCTTGGAAAAAAAGATGCTGAAGGAATATACAGCAGTGCACCATTCTGTTGGCTGTATCATGTTCAAGAAGATTTTACAGCACTCAGTGCTATACTTGAGTAAATGTCATGTCCCTTTAAAAAAAAAAAAAGAAGAAGAAACCATCTAACTCAGGACTTCCATTTAGATTCATTTTCTTTTGATAATAACCCATACAAAGTCACTCGAGATGCCACTTTTTAATGGACTCACTCTTTAATGCCACTCTTTACCCAAATGAAACCTCAGTTTCCCCGAGATCCCAGTTCTCCTTGGAGTTCATAGAATCATAGAATGTTTTGGGTTGGAAGGGACCTTTAAGATCATCTAGTTCCTACAATCATGCTATAGGCAGGGATACCTTCTTCTAGACCAGATTGCTCTGTCCTTGAATGCTTCGCTGGATGTGAATGCTTGGGGAGTTCCTAGATTCACTCAACAGAAATTGAATCAAGAACTAAATAACTTATGTCTAAATACTTCATGTCACCTTCTTAAAACAAAATACAAGACTTCCAAATCCAAATGAAGTGAATCAGTGGGGGGATAAAATGCTGGCATTAAGAGTAACTTAGGTTGGTACTGTAGATACATGATGAGATAATAGCCAAAGGCATAACAACTGATAGCCCAGAAGGTGAGTGAGTGAGTCTCCTATGCTAGTAGTGAGAAGAGATGTGAACAGGGGCCCAGAGACATCTGCAGACAAGTTTTTTTTTTGCCTTGCTTTTCACAAAGGTAAATGCAGCCTCTCTGGGGGCTGCAAAGATGAAGAAATTACCAGAAAATCTGATGACAGTAGTCTAGACAGTTATATAAAAATTGTACAGAGAATTGGCACTGAAATATTAACACATTCACAAATGTATTTTAAAGACAGATTTTAATGATTGTTGCAGGACTTGTCTGGACTTTTTCTCACAGCATGGTACTTCACAGTTGTCCCCATTCTTACAGCGTGGCTTAGGAGTTGCCATCTAAAGTTGTGGAGCTTCAAGCAGATGAGGCTCTGTTCTGGCTGAGTGTGGGACACAAGTCAACCGGAGTTTTGAAGGCAGTTTTAGCGTAGAACTCATGTCCTCCATCCAGCCCTTCCTGCACTGAAGCACAGGGACACTGGAGAGACACTGCTATCATCTGCCTATGGTTTGAAGGTGGAGCCATCAAGGAGGACAGGGAGCTTGTAATTCTGTAGGGATTAGTAAATCACAGAATCACAGAATCACAGAATCACAGAATCACTAAGGTTGGAAAAGACCTATAAGATCATCCAGTCCAACCATCCACCTATCACCAATGGTTCTCGCTAAACCATATCCCTCAACACAACATCCAAACGTTCCTTGAACACCTCCAGGGACGG
>JACDJE010000473.1:481167-494474 GCA_016647715.1 Pavo muticus | reverse complement strand
GACACTTCCAGCCAGCTTGGTGTCATCTGCAAACTTACTGAGGGTGCACTCAATGCCCTCATTCAGGTCATCAGTAAAGGTATTAAACAGGACAGGCCCCAGCACCAACCCCTGGGGAACTCTACTCGTAACCGGTTGCCAGCTGGATTTAACTCCATTCACCACCACTCTTTGGGCCCGGCCCTCCAGCCAGTTCCTTACCCAGCCAAGAGTGTACCTGTCCAAGCCACGGACTGCCAGCTTCTGCAGGAGAATACTGTGGGAGACAGTGTCAAAGGCTTTGCTGAAGTCTAGGTAGACTACATCAACAGCCTTTCCCTCATCCACCAGGCGGGTCACTAGATCATAGAAGGATCACAGTAAAGATTATGAGAACACGTAGTTTTTAAGCGAAGTCTGTGACAGAGGTGAATTGCTGGTTATTTTTATGGGTGAGGAAACAGATGGGTAGCTGACTGTCCCTAAGAGGCACCTGAGAAAGAAGAGGTGGCCCAAATAATGAAATATGCAGGCAATATTCAGAAATAAAATAGCAGAATACAAGGAAAACAAGGAAAAGCTGACCCTCGTGTACCTGGCAACCATAGAGCCTTACAAACACTTTGTCTCCATACAGTTATACTTCACAGCAAGACGTTTCCCTGCATGCAGCTAGTGCTGTCACACAAAAATACAACATGACAAAAGTCTTCTTTCAGCAAAATGCAAGTTGGTGAGTATTGGCCCATTCCTCCAAGAATTCACTGCTTCAGTGAGAATCTCTGGGGTTTTATCCACGTATCTGTCAGCAGCAGGAGGTCCTGGTGCCCAGCTCACCCTGGCCTTGGCTACTTCGCTTGCCTGCACTTGAACGTGCTGACCCCAGTTCTCTGAAATGGACAGTTTCAAACCATGCTGTCTCTAAAGACAACCGTGCCAGCAACATCCACATCTGGCTGTCCATCTCCTGCTGATCTGAAGTCTTGAGATGTTTACTGATGGGGGCAAGGGAAGGGCTGACAACAGCCATGGGAATCATTCATAATGGAAAGCACAAACACTGTTTTTATTCCTCCTTTCTTTGCCAGCTGACAGCTCTAATTCCTCAAGCTCTAGCTTTCCACGATCCTGGTGAATATTTATGCATATGCCTCTTACAAACACTGCTGAAAAGATCTCTATTTGATACTGAACGCTCAGGTCAGTATTATCACAAAAATCATGGAGGATTCATTATCTCATTCTCAGCAGGAACAGCATCATTACTTTATACATTTATGGGCATGCAGGTGCATTGATGCCAGACAAATAATCTTTTTAATAAACCAGTGTTCAACACTTGATATTACTCAGAAGCTTAAAAGGAGCTCACTGCAGCCAAAGGCACAGTGGTGGCACTCCTTATATACCAGTGCTGTGGAACAACAGGAAGTGGTGGCAGTGGCAGCAGCCTGGCCATCACCTCACACTTGGCGTCCTACCATCCCGTGCCTGCTGCATGCAACAGCCCCCATACATTTGCTATCCCATTAAACAGGAAAACTATGCAGTGAAAACACAGAGAAGAGAAACAGGTTTTCAAACATGCCACCATCATCACCACCTACAAGAGAAGAGAGAACAGACAGATCATGGTCTTGACCATGGCATGTCACTGGTCTCTGTGGGTGGATGGGACAGTGTAGGCGGCAATTGAAGCATTAGACATTCTTCTCCTGTCACTAGTGGCAGAAGACACAATGGCATGAAAGCCCTAATATCCTTCTCATTCCTTATATACCAATGCTGTGGAACAACAGGAAGCTTCACTGCTGAGAATCAGAGGCAGCTGACGGTCTATCAAAGCACTTGTACAGAGCAGACTGCATTAAATCTTCAAGTTAGTCTTTAATGAGATATTCACCATACCCTCAGAAGCACACACACACATACTGATTATAAACATGTACACCAGGCCTGCTGAGAACCCTAGGCTTACAATACTTCTGAAAAAATATTGGACTTTTTACTGGATGAGTTGTGTTACAGTTGGCAAGAGAGCAGCTGAAAGCCATGAAAGAAATTTGCATCTCCTTTCAATTACACTTTTCAGCAACAGAAGTGGCAAGAACCAGTATATCTTTTTCAGTCAGATATAAGGAAGAAGCTGGCAGCATCATAGCACTGAACTGTAGATCAAATCAACAGCTTGATGAAACATTGATATACTGCTGTAAGCAGTGGTCTTGCTATTAGCAATGTATCTAAACTCCGAAGAATTCCTTTTGCACTGAGTATATGCCACCCTGTTCATCATCTAGCAGATCCAAGTGTGCACTGTGGGGTGCTGGAGCCTACCAGTGCTTCATGGACTTGCCAATCTGGCCTACTTGTGATCAGTTATTTGAGCACATTCTTCACATCTCAGAAAAAATATTGTTCCCTATATGAATCTCCTGAAAATGATGAATAAGAATTAAAATATTCCTTCTCAGAAATTTCTCATAAATGCACCATTCTCATCATTGTTTTATTCTTCTCTTCCATTTACTTAAAGCAGAGCTATATCTTGCAACAACTTATGTTGCAAAAATACAGCTACAATTGAACAGAGCAAACAAACACAGGATTAAGGGAACATTATTCAAGCTACTGTGAAGCATCAAAATGAAACAGTGACTCTACCTACAAATTGAAAGGGTTATTAAAATGGTAAACCATGACAATCATCATCTCACAGCCTACCATGGGCCAGTCTTGTACTATATGAGTAAGAAAAGCACCTTATGACGGCACCCTGTACTGTCTCTTATTTAAGAAGGCTGAGCTGATGGTGCATTCAACAGCTCATAAAGCTCCATGGGATTAATCTTGCCAGGTAGGATTTTAACTACAAGTAAAATATGTTTTCTCCTAAAAGGTTACAGCTCCCTGGGACAATAATCATGAGACTTTGCCTGGAAGTCTACTACCATATTGAAAGTATTGAGGAGAAAAAACGCTGGTGAAATGAGCCAAGAGAAAAATGTCAAATAAATTATAGGTGTCAAAAATTGCCTGAAGTGAACTGCAGAAAAGTGCATTGAATATCTGGTGCTAAAACCCATTTATTTGTTTCATCCAAAGAGAAAAGCTGAGTAACCAAATGGCAAGTAAATAGCTTCAATAGGGTCAGAAAAACTGAAGGAAATATGGCAATTATTGGTATTTTCCAATAGGAGGAGAGAGAGTGGATGTCACATGAGTTCAGTTCTCTCAGATAGGTGATGATGCTAGAATCTGAAGGCACTGCAGGACCATTCCAAGGCTCTGCACTACAGGAGTGCTGTTCAGGCTTTATGGCCACCTGATGTTGCCTAAGCTTGCATGCTGTTCAATTGATGCAGGGACAAGGGAGTCTTTGGAAGTTACAGCAATACCAAGGTTTTTTTTCAATATCAGTAACAAATTTTCTCCTGGAGCCACACATATCAGTTAAATGTACTGCAAATGTATACAGAATTATGTATTGAAGTTAGAGAAATGTACCTACCTCACATCATTTTAAATGCAGATAGTGGTATAGATCTTCTACATATCCATGGTATTCTCTTCCAGGAAGAAAAGGTTTTCATTAAGGAATACATAAATGTATAACATGGGGCAGAAAAATATTAACTTTCCAGAACAGTAATTAGGGTAAAGGGGTAATGATCTCTGAGAAAATGCCATTTTAGAATCATAGAGTTATAGAATCATAAAATCGTTTGAGCTGGGAGTGACCTTTAAAGGCCACCTGTTCCATCCACCCCTGCAATGAGCAGGGACACCAACAGCTCCATCAGGTGCTCAGAGCCCCATCCATCCTGACTTTGAGTGTCTCCAGGGATGGGGCATCCACCGCCTCCCTGGGCAACCTGTGCCAGTGCCTCACCACCCTGATTGTAAAAAATTTCTTTCTTATATCCAGTCTAAATCTCCCCGCTTTCAGTTTGAAATGATTTCCCCTTATGTTATCACAACACATCCCACTAAAGAGTCTGTCCCCTTCTTTCTTACAGCCCCCCTCTAAATATTGAAAGGCTGCTGGTCTCCCTGGCCTGAAGGTCTCCCTGGAGCCTTCAGAAGTCACTCTTGAAGTCAACTGAGTGACTGAGTTTAGCTCAGCTCTACACAATATTTAATAACATGTTAATTTTGTGGAAGTTTGTTGGTTTGTAATTAAAAACAAACAAACAGGATGACATCCTTGCTTTGTAATCCCAGTTGCAATATAACAACAACATGCTGGAGATCTTCATCTCCTTATAAAGGTAACTTCATCTGAAAAGAAACCACTACTATATCTTAAAGGTACTCTGTCAGAAATGGCTTGTGAATGCAGTAGAATGTAAGTCCCTTGCTCTGTTTCTCAGAGGCAAGCAGTGGCAATCCAGAAGGCAAATGAAGTGGCTGTGATGGTTGAGACAACTGCTGGCAGCCTGATGGGTGAGAGGGAGCAGGGCTGGGGGCAGGCTGGGTGCCAGGACCCTGCGGGAGGGCATGCCCTGGGGTATGGGGCACAGCACTGCCCCATGGCCAAGCTCCTACCCTCCCCATCCCTACACTTCAAGCTGCCAGAATACTGCTCCTGCTCCACTCTGCTCTCCTGCTGGGAATCAAAGGTAAGAGAACTTCATGCCTAATTCTTGATAAACACGAATGTTTTTGGGACACAGTCGGGGATTTCTGTTCACGGTGAGGAACTAATGAGGAATTTCATTTAAAGTAAGGAGTATGGAAGTGTTTAAAGCAGATGAGGGAATCTGTTTCCATAAAATGATCAGATTGCCCAGCCAATTTTGACTAAATGAAACTTGTTGAATGCAAAACAAAACGATAAAGTGATGCTTTCTGAAAAAGTGCCTAATGTAATGGAACAGCGCTATCATCCGCAAGCTGCACAACTGGAGCTGAACACATTTTCTACCTGCAAGGTGAAAAAAATAAACATTTAATGTAGCAAATGAGTTTTCATAGGTACTTCAGCAACTAAAGCAAAATTTGTGGTAATTTAGCAAAGAAAATCCTTTCAGTTTAAGCACATGAAAATTATAATTACATACTTGAAAGTGTTTTGAATCCAAAAAATGATTGCCTAAAATATTGATTCTTTGAGAAAAGGGCTTTTTCATGGAAACTCCAATTCAATACCAATATGCATTTGGAGGTCTTTCTTTTCAATAAATTTTCCAAAACTAAGACTTCTCAGTTCCTACACAATTTCATTTTTAATAAAGAATCATTTTCTTACACTTAATAATTCTTGAAGCATCACAGAAAAGAGAATAAATGGTTTTCCCAGTAACTGGTTTATGAATGGCAATTTTTAAGCTTGTGAGAAGGTCTGTAATGAAATACGTTTTTTTTCTAATAATGCAGAGTGAAATCAAATTAAAAAAATGGAAATGGTAAATATATCACTGAAAGACAAGAAATTGTAACAAAATATGCCACTGTTAAGAATGGAAAATAAGTATCAGTCATTACATTATTCGCTCCACGGACATTCTGCTATAAAGCAATGGAATATATAGGATTTTTATATACTTAATTTTATTAAATATTCTATTTAAAATACCAATTTTAAAATTGCTACTTTTTATCACTGAAGGAAATTGTACTCATATGAAATTTTTATGATAAAAGAAACCTGATTTTATTACGCTTCCAACATTTACTGTAAGACAAGGTGGTTAATAAATACCATGTAATTAGCCAACTTCTCATTACACAGACTAATATATTGCTTTCATTGTCACAAGTCTGAATAGCAGAAAAAGAAGTTGGAAGTAGTTAATTAGAAAAGTCCCCCTTGCTATCATCTCTATTTACACACCATGAAATGAATCTTTATTTACTTCATAGAATAACAGAAATGACAAGATCGGAAAAGACCTCATGATTTCATCCAGTCCAACCGTCCACCTATCAGCAATATTTCTCACTAAACCACATCCATCAGTACAACATCTGAATGTTTCTTGAACACCTCCAGGGATGATGACTCCAAGAGCTCCCTGAGCAGCCCATTCCAGTGCCTGACCACTCTTTCAGAGAAAAACATTTTTCCTAACATTCAACCTGAATCTCCCCTAGTGCAACTTGAGGCCATTCCCACTCTTCCTATTGCTAGGGAGAAGAGGCCGACTCCTACCTCACCACAGCCTCCTTTCAGGCAGTTGTACAGAGTGATAAGGTCTCCCCTGAGCCTCCTCTTCTCCGTACTGAACAACCCCAGTTCCCTCAGCCACCCCCAATCGGACTTGTGCTCCAGACCCTTCGTAAGACTATTAAGACTATTGGAAAAAAAACAGGAGTATTTTCCCTTTTATTCTTTCAGATTGCTTTTTCCCTAGCTAAAATGCAGACATACCAATGGCTGCATAACTAATGGTTCACCATTTCTCATCTGCTTCCCACGAATGGAAGACCATCAGGACTGGAGCAGTTTTGCATTGGACTGGAGGGTGGCCAAGTCCAATACAAAGTGAATGACTGATCCATCCAGGTTTGCCCTCTCTGAAATGTGTCTAAAAATGTGTATATGGCAGTATAGCAACTTTGGGGATGTCATAGGATGCAGTTACATTTGGGAAGCCCACATCTGCAGAACATTTTGAAGTAAACAGCTATACTATAAAACCGGTATTCAAAAGAGGCTGTTTAGATATGTATGCTAAAATTCCTAGATCATATATACGAGTCTACTCTAAAAGAGTGGTAAATATCACTAGATTACAAACACTGTTGGCATTCGAATGGCTGGTTAACCTTCAAAAAGTGCCCTTAGCATGCAGAGCGAATCAATCGACTCTGCTTAGAAAGGTGGTATCTTACTGCCCTCTAACGGCTGGCGTTACACAGCTCCTTTGTACGGCGCTGTTCCCCCAAAGCTCTCTCCAGCAGCTGCTAAGACATCAGATCATAGAATCATAGAATTGCTCAGGTTGCAAAAGACCTTAAAGATCATTGAGTCCAACCACAATCTAACTATACTACCCTAACTCTAACAACCCTCCGCTAAATCATGTCCCTGAGCACCACATCCAAATGCTTTTTAAACACATCCAGGGATGGTGACTCAACCACCTCCCTGGGGAGCCTATTCCAGTGCTTAACAACCCTTTCTGGAAAGAAGTGTTTCCTGATATCCAACCTAAACTTACCCTGGCACGACTTGAGGCCATTTCCCCTCATCCTGTCACCTGTCACCAGTTAGAAGAGATCAACCCCGCTCTCGCTGTAAGCACCTGTCAGATATTGGAAGAGAGCAATAAGGTCTCCCCTCAGCCTCCTTTTACGCAGACTAAACTAAGATGCTGGGGCCAAAAGGCAATCTTGCATGCCAGGAGCTCTGGAACGTAACCCTCCAGCAGCCAGAGCGTCTCGGGGAAACAGAGCTGGAGAGGTGCTGCGAGGGAACGGGGCTTCTCAAATCAGAGCCCTAGCTTGTCATTAAGGCTAATTAACCAGCTGTCTGAAATGTCACTGATTGAAATGTGAATCCAATCAGTGTGAATTGATAGGAAGTTCAGGAGGATCTTTTGGTGTGATTTGATTATCAGAACAGGCTAACTGTGCTTTCTGACCTTTTATATCACCATCTATTATAAATGTGACAGTCAGTCATTTTCAAGTGTTACACTTGGCATAAATCACAGTGTGACTCAATTTTGAGACAGGAAAAGGCTCACCTGGTAAGGGTGCCATTCACATCAAAGTAGGAAGTTGGGGATGTGTTTCCCTGTGGACCAGCATGGATGACGAGATGGTCACTGCAGTGAATACAGCAACTTTAAAGTAAGCATGTTTTAGATTGATGTGAAAACCAAAAGAGTATGTTCCATTTTTTGTGAATTTCATAAATTTCACAAGCAGACAATATCTAATTTGCCCGGTTATTTTAACCTTGGCTACCATTCAGGCTGTTACATGGATGTTCAACTTAGAATCATAGAATCATAGAATCACTAAGGTTGGAAAAGACCCACAGGATCATCCAGTCCAACCATTCACCCACCACCAATGGTTCTCGCTAAACCATATCCCTCAGCACAACATCCAAACGTTCCTTGAACACCTCCAGGGTCGGTGACTCCACCACCTCCCTGGGCAGCCCATTCCAGCACCTGACCACCCTTTCAGAGTAGTAGTATTTCCTAATGTCCAGCCTGAATCTTCCCTGGTGCAGCTTGAAGCCATTCCCTCTAGTCCTATCACTAGTCACATGAGAGAAGAGGCTGACTCCCAGCTCACTACAACCTCCCTTCAGGTAGTTATAGAGAGCAATAAGGTCTCCCCTGAGCCTCCTCTTCTCCAGACTGAACAATCCCAGCTCCCTCAGCCGCTCCTCATAAGGCCTGTGCTCCAGACCCCTCACCAGCTTTGTTGCCCTTCTTTGAACACGTTCCAGGGCCTCAATGTCTTTCTTGCAGTGAGGGGCCCAGAACTGGACACAGTACTCAAGGTGCGGCCTCACCAGAGCTGAGTACAGGGGGACAATTACTTCCCTGCTCCTGCTGGTCACACTACTTCTGATACAAGCCAGGATGCCATTGGCCTTCTTGGCCACCCAGGCACACTGCTGGCTCATGTTCAGCCGAGCGTCAACCAACACCCCCAGGTCCATTTCCTCTACACAGTCTTCTAGCCACTCCGCCCCAAGCCTGTAGCGTTGCTTGGGGTTGCTGTGGCCAAAGTGTAGGACCCGACATTTGGTCTTATTAAACCTCATCCCATTGGCTTCAGCCCAGCTATCCAGCCTGTCCAGATCCCTCTGTAGGGCCTCGCTACCCCCAGGCAGATCGACACTTCCAGCCAACTTGGTGTCATCTGCAAACTTACTGAGGGTGCACTCAATGCCCTCATCCAGGTCATCAATAAAGATATTGAAGAGGACAGGCCCCAGCACCGACCCCTGGGGAACACCACTCGTGACCGGTCGCCAGCTGGATTTAGCTCCATTGACCACCACTCTCTGGGCCCGGCCCTCCAGCCAGTTCCTTACCCAGCCAAGAGTGTACCTGTCCAAGCCACGGACTGCCAGCTTCTGCAGGAGAATAGTGTGGGAGACAGTGTCAAAGGCTTTGCTGAAGTCTAGGTAGACTACATCAACAGCCTTTCCCTCATCCACCAGGCGGGTCACTAGATCATAGAAGGAGATCAGGTTGGTCAAGCAGGACCTGCCCTTCGTGAACCCATGCTGGCTAGGCCTGATCCCCCGGTTGTCCCGCACTTGCCGCGTGATCTCCCTCAAGACAATCTGTTCCATAACCTTCCCTGGCACCGAGGTCAGGCTAACAGGCCTGTAGTTCCCCGGGTCCTCCTTACAGCCCTTCTTGTAGATGGGAGTCACATTGGCAAGCCTCCAGTCTTCCGGTACTTCACCAGTCAACAAGGAGCGCTGATAGATGATGGAAAGCGGCTCGGCTATCACCTCCGCCAGTTCCCTCAGCACTCTCGGGTGAATCTCATCCGGTCCCATGGACTTGTGGCAGTCCAGTTGGAGTAGCAGGTCTCTGACTGTTTCCTCCTGAATCGTGGGGGGTTTAGTCTGCTCCCCAGCCAAGACTGCCAGGTCAGAGAGTGGAGAAACCTGAGGATAACTGGTCTGACTTTTAAAGACAGATGTAAAGAAGGCATTCAGAACCTCTGCCTTTTCCTTATCCTCAGTGGTCACATTCCCAGCCTCATCCAGTAAAGAATGAAGATTCTCCCTGGTCCTCCTCTTACTGTTGATATACTTGTAAAAGAGTTTCTTGTTCCCTTTTACCCCAGCGGCCAGGTTGAGTTCAAGCTGGGCTTTTGCCTTTCTGATTTTCTCCCTGCACATCTTAACAACTTCTTTGTATTCTTTCCGGGTTGCCCGTCCCTTCTTCCACAGGAGGTAGATTCTCTTTTTCTCCTGGAGCCTCAAGAATAGCTCCCTATTCATCCACGCCGGTCTTCTTCCGCGCCGGCTCATTTTGCGGCTCAGGGGGACAGCCTGCTCCTGCGCCTTTAAGACTTCCTTCTTGAAGAGCAACCAGCCATCTTGTACCCCTTTATTCTCTAAGACTGAACCCCAGGGGACTCCCCCTACTAGTCTCCTGAACAATTCAAAGTCTGCCCTCTGGAAGTCCAAGGTAGCAGTTTTGCTGTTCCCCCTCCTGACTCCACCAAGAATCGAGAACTCTACCATGTTGTGGTCACTCTGTCCAAGACAGCCCCTGACCTCCACATCTCCCACTAGACCTTCTCTGTTTGTGAACAGCAGGTCTAGTGGGGCAGCTCCTCTCGTAGGTTCTCTTACCAGCTGCATCAAGAAGTTGTCCTCCATACATTCCAGAAACCTCCTAGACTGCCTCTTCTGCGCTAAGTTGTATTCCCAGCATATGTCAGGGAAGTTGAAGTCCCCCATGAGGACAAGGGCCGGCGATCGCGCAGCTTCTGCCAGCTGTTCATAGAACACCTCATCTGTCTCTTCATCCTGGTTCGGTGGTCTATAACAGACGCCCACCAGGATATCTGCCTTGTCAGTTCTTCCCCTGATCTTAACCCACAGGGATTCAATCTTGGACAATCCACACCATTTTTAAAATTTTACAGAATCACAGAATCCTTAAGGTTGGAAAAGACCACTAAGATCACCTACTCCAACCATCAGCCCATCCCCACCATGCCCATTAACCACGTCCCTCGGTGTCACATCTCCATGCTCCTTAGACCCCTCTCAGGAATGGTGACTTCACCTCCTTCCTGGGCAAGTTCTTGCAGTGCATCCAACATCTCTTTAACCTATGGTTTCAACCCACAGAGTTGGTTTTTGCAGGGAAATTTTGATATAAAAGCAAGTCTTTCTTTTTCCAGGTGCAGAAAACATCGGTGGAAAAGAATTGTTATGAAACCTTAGATCTGTGTGCATTCTTTTTTATACTACAGCATGTGTCTGCATTGAAACAAGATCCAGAAATGTGAGAATTTGTCTTTCCATTTCCAATCTTTGTATTGTTAATCCTATGCACTTTTGATTCATTTTACTCACTTTTTTATTTTTTATCTCTTTCCTTCTAAGCAATGCTGAAATGACAAGATCTGAGCTCCAGCTGAGCCCCTTATCAATGACATTTCAGTGATTTTGAAGCTAAGTAAAGTGACAAGAGGATCAAAAGAAGTCTGTTGTCACCTGAAATATGCCTTAATTATGTGTTACAGCAGCTCCAAGGCATTGTAGTTCAACAAGGATCTTCCATAAAAATGATTTTAGCCTGTACTGAAACCTCTGGGACTGTCTTCCATTTGCAGAGAATGTGAGGATTTTTCTGCTTTAAATAAAACTGTTCTTCCAACTGCAGTTACCAAGCTAACAAACCTTGTTTGCATTATCAGATTTGCAATCAGTGTATAGACTTGATCCATTAAAGCAACGTGAATATCAGCAGCATGCTTGAGAACGGTGCCGGTGTTGCATGAACCTAGCTGATCTTCAGTGATGAGCAATATTGTCCAATTGATTTGTGCCACCCAGTAATTTGTGGTGAGAAATGGGAAACCTGACAGTAACTAGAGGAGAAGTAACTCCACCACAGGCAGGAATCTGAAGACGGGATTTTATCACATGTGGTAAAAGGACTGCTTTTATGGTGTCATCACTCTGAAAGCGTAGCTCTCACCTTCTTCTGTAGCTATACATCAGCCAAAGTGCTGTCTGCAGAGCGGTGAATCAGGAGTCCTAGTGGAGTGCTCTGCATGGTACTGCAGCACTACTGAGAGCAGATGCACTGCCCAACAGATGACACTGCTGAGCCTGAGCATTACTGAACTGTGTGACAGAAGCAGCAGCATCCATCAGAGCAGCAAACACCATGCCTGATGAAGGAGCACATTAAGATAAGTTACAACTAATGTAGAGACTCAAAGAGAAAGCTGATGGAGCAAGTGCCTTCTGTGTGGGAAGTAGCTGGTGTCTTGTCTGCAAGAGCTATTAGCTGAGAGCTGGGAAGGAAGAGGCTCGGGATGTGTTTTCAGCTCCACAACTCACAGGCCAGTGCAGCTTTGCTTCTCTTGAGGGGTCAGGGACACAATCAGTCCTTCAGAAAGAGAAAGTTGGGCAGCAATGTGAATGCTGAAAAAATACTTTGCAACAGTGCTTTGTCAGTCCTTGAATGATCACAGGAACAAAGCTTTTTCCAGTCCAGACTTTGTACTATACTGACACATGAAAGATTGGTTTAAAAAAATTACTGACAGTAGCATCAAGACTTCAGTAAAAACAGCAAATTATCTAGTCCTGGTCACCACACCATTCTCCATAGAATGAGAATCATAGGATGATAGAATCGTAGAATCACCAAGGTTGGAAAAGGCCTACAAGATCGTCCAGTCCAACCATCACCCATCACCAATAGTTCTCACTAAACCACATCCCTGAACACAATGTCTAAATGTTCCTTGAACACCTCCAGAGTCAGTGACTCCACCACCTCCCTGGGCAGCCCATTCCAGTTCCTGACCACTCTTTCAGTGAAGTAGTATTTCCTAATGTCCAACCTGAATCTCCCCTGGCGCAACTTGAGGCCATTCCCTCTCATCTTATCACTGGTTACATGAGAGAAGAGCCGACCTCCAGCTCACTACAATCTCCCTTCAGGCAGTTTCAGAGAGCAATAAGGTCTCCCTTGAGCCTCCTAATGGTAATGATATCTCATTTTAATAAGCAAGGCATATGAAATTTTTTTTCCAAAATGAAGATAAGTCGGAAATCAGGTATGAGTTTGGACTCAGCTACATACTTCATTTCCTGTAGTCTCATGCTTCAACCTAAGCTCTTTGAATTGTACAAAAAGGGGTATTTTTAGGACAGTGTTATCCAAATAACACTCTCTACATACATAATATTAAATTACACTTATAGTCATTTAGCCAAAACATATTCATATGTTAAAGATCACTGCTTAGTTGTACTTCTTCTGTATGTGCTGATACTGTGTAGCACCTAACTATCCATTGGTCTTAAGGAATTGAATTACCTCACTTTGTTTTTTTCATTCCTCTCTGCAATTTTAACCCATATATTTCATTTTTGTCTTGTATATCGTGTCATAAGGGTCTTGTATGTCTAAATTCAGCATGGCTGCCTTTGCAAGGTGGGTCCATAGACACTTCCTTCAGTTCATCTGAGATTATAATCCAGTTTGCTGTGTCAGATTTGAACTTCACTTCTCGGAGAATTCACTACTTGGAGAATGAATGAAAATATAGAACTGCCGTGTAATGCTTCACTTTTTTCTATTTTTCTGTTTTTTTCTATTTTTTTTCTATTTATTCTGCTTTTTTTTCTCCCCTTCCCT